>VZTV01046439.1:6810-27746 GCA_013400875.1 Anhinga rufa
CGGGGGCCGAGCACCGAGCGGGAGCTTCGCCGCGCCTGCCCGCAGGAACGAGCCCGCGGAGGGACCCGCTCCCGCCCCGGGACGGGACCCCGGGGGGTGCCGGTGCCGCCCTCCCCTCGGTGCCCCGGCAGCCGCCGGCCCGAGGGCTCCGTCCGGCCCGTCCCGCGGCGGTCCCGGCGCCCGTGAAGCTGTCGCCCGCGTCCCGCGGGGGGCTGCTCGCGTTTTAGGGGTTCGTGCCAGCGGTCGGCTCGCGCCGGTACCGGCCGCATCCCCGCCGCTTTGGGTCGGCGGGCTCCGCAGAGACCCCGAGCCGCATCCCGCTCCCGCCAGGGTCCGGCGGTGGCCCTGGCCCTCGGAGACCCTTCTCGCTCCCCCGGGCTGCCCCGAGGGTTCGACGTCCCGCTCCGTGCCGCGGCGGCCGTGCGGGACCGGGGTTTCGGTCGCAGCACGAGGACACCGGGCGCTGCTCAGGCCGGCCATGCCTCTCGCTGCCTTCTCAAATTGGGGCGGGGGTCTGGCACCCACCGTGGGCCCCCCCAGAGGGGCAGGAGAGGGGCTGGGCCCCCCCAGTGGGGCAGGAGAGGGGCTGGGCCCCAAGTCTCAGCTGATGCCAGCTTTAGGCAACCACGTCGCTGTCGAAGAGTTGTGAAAATGGACGAGATGGTGCGAAGCGCTCATGGGGAGGATGCGTGGGGGGGGCTCCTGGCGTAGGGAGGGGGCAGCCGGGGTTGGCAGCACCCGGCCGGGCTGCGAGGAGCCACGGGGAGAGGCAGGACCCGGCCCCAGGGCTGGCTCAGCCCTTGGTGGGCAGCGGCTCAGCTCAGCCGCCCCGCAGGGCCGGGGGGGAACGCGGGGCGCTGCGGGGTCTCGCAGCTCTTCAGAGCAGGTTGCGGGCAGCTCCCCTGACGTGTCGCACAGGAGCGAGAGAGCGGCTCAGGGAAGCGATGGCTGAACGCTGCCCACTCTCCGGGACGTGGCGAGCGTGGGGCTGAGCCGCTTCTGCCCTTGGCACGCCGGGCGCTGAGGGGCGGCCGTGCCAGGAGCCCGCTTCTGCTGGTTCCCCAGGCCATGGCTCGCAGGTGGAGGGACTGGGGCGAAGGGACTGCGAGTGCAAGCAGCCGGTGGCTGGGGCCAGGCTGACTCCAGGGGAACCCACGGTTCACACAGCCCTCTGAGTTCCCCCGTTTCTGCCTGCAATGCTGGGGAGGGGACGGCCTCCCCGGGGGTCTCTGTGCACACTCGGATGCTGAACTCGGTCGGCAGCGGCTCCTGGCCTTTTGGACAAGTGGCTCTTCACGGGCAGACCGAAGGCATGGCCCTGATTCCCCTCGTCGCTCTGCTTTACCACAGCCGTTGCCCGTCAGCCCCCCTCCTCTGCTCGCTGTCACTCGTGCCACCAGCGCTGCCGGGAGCCAGCACATAACGTGCCCGGCGGGGTGACCTTTCTGAGCGCAGACACAGGCTCGGATTAGCTCTGGAAGGTGCTTTAGGAAAAGCTATAGACTGGTCTGGGGACAGCTCGCTGCAGAGCTCCACGCCGTGCCCTGGCTGCAGGATCACGGCAGCATCTGGGGGTGCTCAAAAACCGAAGAGCCTCAGCCCTGTGGGGTCCCGGCCACAAATGTGACGGGGCCTGTCCGGTGGTTTGCAGAAGAAGTTAGTTCACTTTGTGGATTTTTTGGAGTGAGGTTTAGTGTCTAATTTACTTTAATATTGACCTTTTTGTTTTGAAGGCATCTCCTCTCTGCTAGGAAACTCAGGAAACTGTTAGTGTCTGGTAAAACACTTGCAGTTGGTGTCTCTAAAAGGCCCCGTCCCTCTCCTCTCCAGGCGTTTTGCCTCCTGGTGCAGCGTTTGGTGCAAAGGCTGTAACTCTCAGAAGAGGTGACATGAGAATTAGCTGTTGAAGTCGTCATGTGAGCTGAGAAGACACATTAATAGGAAGTCGGGGGTGCAGGAGGAAAGGAGAAGCAATGTCACAAGATGGAAAGGCTTCTTACTGTAAGACATGTCATTAACATGCAAACGTGTGCTAATGAGAAACTTGTGATTTGAATCTAAAAGCCGAGAGTGGGGAGGAGGTGACAGTGGAGCTTTGCAGGGGCAGCTCTGGCCTTTCCCGGGAATGTGCCATGCCTCGGTGCAGCTCCTGGGTCCATTCTGGCGCCCGGCATCTCGTTGGCGCTGGGCTGGGATGCGTTTTGCTGCGTGGAGCTCTGCGGCAGCGCTCGCTGGGTGTTGGCGCTTGGTGTTGTCTCAGGATTTCACCGGCCGCCTGCCCTGCACCTTTGCTTTGGGGTTTGCGGGCTCGCTGCTGAGGGTGGTGTCACCTCTCGTCCCTGCAGCCCCTCTCGCTGCCTGCTTCCTCCTCAAAACAGGAGGCCTCGCCAGCAAAAAGCAACCAAATCTTTCCCCTGCGTCTTCAGAGCCTTTTTTATTACCCAGAAAAGCTCTGAGGGGTCCCTGGCGCGGGTGCCCCTTCGGGCTGTGTGTGTTACTGTCACCCGGGGAGTCCCTGCGGGCAGCGTGTGCCACTCACGCTTCCCCGGCCTGTCGTGTCGGCTGTCGGAGTTGTGCTGCTCGAGAGCCCCCGAAAGCAGCTCGTGGCTCAGCAGCCGGTGCGGTGCAGGCTGCGGAGGATGTCTGAATGCATAATACAACACCGGGGAGCTCAATAATTTATCTGTCACCCAGAAGAAGGCACATTTAAACACGCTCAGATCCAGCCCCTGCTCTTTCTGCTCTGAGCTTTCTCCTGCCTGAGGGAGCAGCCCCAGTCGGGGGGGCCTCATCTGGGCTTAAAAGTATTTCTGCAAAACCCTGCTCTGTCCCGCAGTGCTCTGAAGGTAAAGCCCTTGTCGCCAGTTCTTCTTCAGAAGTTGGTTTTTGCCGGTTGGTTTGGGATGGGAGTGCTTCTGAAGCTGTGCTAAACCTCGCTGGGAAGGCTGGGTTTTAACAATGGGTGGGTTTAGGCTGGCTGAGCTGCACGAGGGCTCACACGGGGTGCCGCGCTCTGCTGTGTCCCCAGCACCTCAGAGTGGCCCCGGCGCTGCCTCGGCATCGGGGGAGTGGGGCCAGCGAGTCTCGCAGGGTGATTTTAAAGCGCTGTGAAAATTGCGGGGGGCTGCCTAAGTGCAAAGTGGTGTTTGAGGGAAGGAGGCAGTGACACCCTGCCGTAGAGGAGGAGGCAGCCCGTGCATGAGGTGATGTATTATTTAATGCTCACAGATGTCTTTAACTTTTCTCAGTTTGAGATGGGCCTCTCGCTCGGAGCAGCGAAGGGCCGCGGTCATTGCAGCTGATCCAAAGTGACAAGTCTTCCAGCTCCTTCCAAAGTGCCTCCAAGAGAGACTAACGGGGGCTTGACAGGAGTCCAGCTTTGTTCCCTTTCCAGCCCCAGCGCTCCCTGGGGGCTGGGATGCAGAAGCCGCTAGTGCATGGACCCAAAATTGCCCCAAATCAGGCTGTGCTCAGCTCTTGGAGTTGCTCCGGCGTCCAGTGGGGCTCAGCAGCACCCCTGGCTTTGCCTGCCCTGTGGATTGCCCCTTCCCAGAGGTCTGGGCACAGTCTCAGGGCTTTTTTCCTCAGACATTGCATGGCTGCAGCCTCCTGGTTTTTGCAAGTGAGATGCAGGGGGGTTGGACAAGATGATCTCCAGAGGTCCCTTCCAGCCCCTACAATTCTGTGATTCTGTGGCCTGCTGTAGACAAACAAACCTCACTCGGATTCCGGAGGATAAAGGACTGCTGGGACAGTGGCTAAGGCAGCAAAGAATCTGTTTTGGTTTGGTGTTTTTTTTTGAGGGAAAGTATCCTTAAGCAGGAGTATTTTGCAGAGGAGTTCTTAGCTGTGCCTTTGCCATGGGTGACTTGGAGGCAGCAGAGCCGGGGACTGACGGATCCCTGGCCTGACCTGTTTTGGCATCCTCTTTCCTTGTTTGTCTCCAGCGTGTGCTTAGTTGCACGGGCCATTAACATAGTGGCCTCCTTGTGCGGTGCTGACGGAGAGGAAAGATTTTAATACAATGGTTGGCACGGGCTGCCTGAAAACAGCCTTCAGACCTCGACACCTCGCTCCCGCCGGGGTTGCATGCCCGGCGCTGCCAGCCGCCACAGCCAGGACAGAGAGCAGCGCTTGCCCCTGCTGCCTTCCTGCTGATCCTCTTGGCTGGGGTCGGGCGTGAAACCCAGTGTCGTGCTCCTGAAGCGAGCAGGCTCCTCTCTCGGCCGGCCGTGCGGGATGGGATCCGGCGGGATGACCGGCTCCCGAGGCTTTGCGGCTTGCCTTGTGCAAAATGTCGAGCCCCCTGGTGCTTTTCATCCGTCCCTGCAGAGGAGGCTGCTGTAGCTCGGGGTGGCTCCAGGATCCCAGGGACTGCTCCCTTTCGGATCACGGGCCTCCACGGAAACACCCTGAGGCCCCTTTTCCTGCTGCTGCGGCATCTCCACGGGGTTTGCCATCTGCTGCTCTGGCTGCTGGCTGTAGCCGCCAGCTTGGCTCGCCGTGCTGCGAGTGTGTTCTGGGTGGCTGCCTCGGCGTCCCAGTGACACTTGCTGGTGGCTCCGCAGACCCCCTGCACCTCTGAGCCTTTCGCAGCCGATTCCTCCTTCCCTGCAGTGAACAAGGGGGAAGGAGGGTCCCTGCCTGTGCTGGTGAACGTGGGGTGCCAGGGGCGAGCCCTGGATGTCTTTGCTTCAGAGAGGGAGGCTCTTTGGCAGCCCAAAAGCCAGTATTAACCTTTCCCCTCAGGAATTGTATAAAACAGACAGGATCTGATTTGGTAATGGGAATATTTGCCTTCAGAGGGGGAGAGGAGAAGGGGTATCCAGAGGCCTCTGAGGCCTGAGGGTCCCCTTCGTGTGTCCCCACAGGTGACGCACTGACTTGGCAGATGTTGCCCCGATTGACGTAGGACCCAAGTTGCTTGGGCCAAGGATGAGCAAGCCGACAGACCTGCAGCACGACCTGGAACGAAGCCTCCCAGCCATAGCGTCCATCAGCACCTCGTTCTCCCAGAGCCAGGGCTTCTCCCCGTATTGCTACTTCTCCCCAGAGAAGAGGAAAGCCATCTCGGACGTGAGGAGGACCTTCTGCCTCTTCGTCACCTTCGACCTGCTCTTTATCTCTTTGTTGTGGATAATCGAATTGAATGTAAGTTGGGGAAGCAAATCAGTGGAGTCTTTGCCCTTTGAAGTTGTGTTTTTTTTTTAATTCAGTTCCCTCTGCATTAATTGCTCTGTTTCAGAAGTCTTGGGCCAAGTCTTTGTTTGTTCTTCCCAGCGCTCTGCTGATTTGCGCTGGCTGAGAAACCACTGCAGTTAGTGTAAACTAAAGTCCAGCTTATTTCCTGCAGCCAGGCTCTGTTGTGGCTGTCCAGGGTCGTTAATGCCTTCGCGTGTAGCGCTCTACCTTGTAGTGTAACAAGATGTGAGGCCCGTAGAATCTCCAGGTTGAGCGGTTGGCCACATTTCTCTCCTGTTCCCCTTGCCTTAAGTGAAGCCGCTCACCATGTGCTGCGGTGTCTCGTTCTCGGAGCGTCGGAGGAGTGAGGTGGGATGTGCAGACCCTCCTCTCACCCACCCAGCTGTTGGGCAGAGACAAAAAGGGCTTCGAGCATTGCTCCCAACATGCTGCTACTAATCCCAGCCTCTGAAAGCCAGAGATGCTACTCCACCGCACAGGGGACTGGCAAAGGGGACTGTGAGGGTCTCGGTCCCCTCCGCAGCGCAGCCACACCTGTGCAGGCTGCTGTGTTTGCTCAGTGCGTCAACTGTTGCAATGACCAGGGAAATCCAGTTTACTTACCTCAGTCCCATCAGGTCAGAATTACTCCTTGGGCTGTATTTTATTTTATTTTTCCTGAACCAGTCCCGACTGGTTTCAGCCGTGCTGGCGGCAGGTTTCAGCTACTACATGTCCTCCCACCCCATGAAACAACCTGAGCAGAGAGGCAAGATGAACAGATAGACTCGAGCACTTCTGCGTGCAGCCCTGCCAGTGTCTGGCCTTTATTTATCAGCACTGGATCCTGGGCTTGCTTAGTAGCCCTTATCTTTGCCCTGCTTATCTCCTGCGGTGTCTGCACTTAACAGATTGTCTTGGCCAGCAGCTCCCTCACCCTGCCCACACGGTGTCGAGAGCCTGAAGAGACCCCTGCTCTTCCCCCCCCTCCACGCCAGGAAAAAGCATCTCTCGGCCAGCATTCCAGCGATGCCGATGGTGTCCTGCATGCATGCCCGGCTTGGACCACGGCCTCCCGCTCTTGTCCTTGTTCTCTGGGCTCTCTGGAGAGAGGTGCTGTCTGCAAATCAAAATATCCAGCCCCAGGGAGATAATCTGCTGCCAGCGCGGTCACCAGGGTGATTCTGAGCGTAGGTCTTGCAGGTAGCCATTAATGAGTGACTAACTGCTGATATTTGGGCCCGGAGCTGAGATGCTGCATATTTAAAGCTATTAGGACAGCTTATTTACCTAGTTATGAAGAGCAATGATTTTATATCATGACTAATGCTTTTTTTATCAAACGGTTTCCTTTGCTGCGAGATAAGCTGAGCACGTTGGCCCTTGTTAAATGTCTGTTGCCTGCAAACTGTAATTCTGCGAGCTTGCTGTTCTCAGAGAGAGAGAGAGAGGCCTCAAACAGTTCTTCTTCCTTGTTCATGGCAGCAGCCTGTATTTAAACTGAAAACACCTCCCAGAAATCATAACCCAAAGCCTTCCCTGTGTCTCGTTCCTCCTGCAGCATCTCGTAGCAGAGTCCTCGGGTGGGGAAGAGGCTTTCAGCGGCAGCTCAGCAAAGCTGGCTGGCACGAGTCCTGTAACCGCAGATCAGATAAAGCAATAGAGCAGAACTGCCTTGCCCCCCTCTCCCTGAATATTAAGCACCAGCCCTGACCTAGAGGGACCGCTTCCCGATGGCTGCCTCTTCTGTCCTTGGACTGTCTGACAAGAGGGTGCCAGGACACCAGGCTGCCAAGAACTGGCCTGAGATCCACCAACTTGTTTCTCACAGATCATCAAACAGCTGTCAGCCTATACCAGCTTCCAGGCCAGCTGGGCTGCGTTCAAACCAATAGCCTAAAGGTGAAGCATTTGTTCCAGTTACCTGAGCCATCCGCTTCCCCATAAACAGCGATTCCAGGCTCCCGAGAACAGGATTTATGGTGTCAAATGGACTGGGGCTGTCGGGCCCCAGATTGTCTCGGGGCGAGGCAAGAGAGCTCTCCTGTGAGCTTTTTCCACCCTCCCTTACAATATCCCAGAAAGCAGTTCTGACCCTTTCCAATTTCCTTGAGGCCTCTCTGTGTCTGTGTGTGTCCTTCGTCCTCCTCTCCTCCCTCTTCCCCTTTGCCAGTACATTTGAACCTGCCGGTTGACTTCCTCCGTCAGATTTCCTGGAGGGCAGCTCAGCACTGCCGTGAGCCGTGGGGAAGCCAGCTGGCCTGGAAAAAAGGAGAGGGGACCCCTCAGTGCTTTGCACAACGAGGACGATCGCAGCTTAAATTCCACCAGGTTGCGGAGTCACCCCCTGAGAGCCCTCACGGGGGAGATGTTTTGATTGTCCAGCTGTGGGAGACACTTTCTTCAGCGTGTTACTGAAGGTGCTAGAGAGGCAGTTTCATGTGGGTTTTTTTTTTTTTCATTTTTTTCCATGTCTCCTCCCGTACAGCTGAAGTCTGTCACCTGAAGCCACGTGTCGAAGCAGTGGGCACGGGTGGGAGGTGTTGTCCGACCAAGGGCTTTAGGCTGTGAGAGTTGTTATCTGGTGCTGGATGTGCTGAGCCAAAGGAGCGGCTTTTCGGCGTTAGAAAGCCCCCATGTAAAAGTGTTTAATATACCTGCTCCAGCTCTGGCTACCCAGCTTGTGCTCCTCGGTGGGAAACCGAGGGTGAAATGGGCTGTTGTATCCTCCCGTGGTCCTGCGTCAGCAGATGAGCCCGCATCATGTGTGCGGCAGGCATTTGTATGCCTGATGCATAACCTGACCCGGCGGTAACCTCCGGTCACCGCTTGGCCGGGTTCTTTCTACCATTAGTTTCTTACCAGTGCACTCAATAGCTTTCTGGTTTCCTTCTCCCCTTCAGACCAAGGATGGCATTCAGAAGAACTTGGAGAATGAAATCATCAAGTACAATTTTAAGACCTCTTTCTTTGATATATTTGTGAGTATCCCAGACTGCTGCAGGTGAGGAAACAGCTTTGGAGCTGGGGGTGGCGCGGCCAAAGGCTGGGCAGGGGTGGGTGTGGATGCCTGGTGGGCTGGGGTCTCCCCACAGCCTTGCCCCTCGTCTGGCTCAGTGAAATTGGGCAGGTCTTGACCCCATCTGTCTAGGTGGCGAGGTCCTCGGGAGCTGGCCCGTGTCTGTGTCCTCCCAGCACCTGGCAGAGGGACAAGGGCAGTGACTAGTGTCGATGGCTTTTTGTTTTTAAAGGTCTTGGCTTTCTTTCGTTTTTTTGTGTTGCTGCTGGCCTATGCAATCGTAAAGCTGCGCCACTGGTGGGTCATAGCGGTAAGAAGGCAATTTTTGCTTTCCTGTTTTTCGTTTTCTCTCTCTCCGCCTACAGTTTGCAGGCATCTGAGATACGTAAATTTATTTTTCAGGTCACTACATTGGTATCCAGCGCCTTCCTGATTGTGAAGGTCATCCTCTCCGAGGTTGGTTTCCTTGGGCTCACAGGGGATTGCTCTGTGATTACTTGATGCTGCTGTTTTCCCGTTTGTGTAAACTCCCTGTGGTTTCTGCTTTCTTCCACGCAGCTTCTGACCAAAGGGCCTTTCGGCTATTTACTTCCCATCGTCTCGTTTGTCATTGCTTGGCTAGAGACTTGGTTCCTGGATTTTAAAGTCCTAACTCAGGAAGCAGAAGAGGAACGATGTGAGTATTTTGCTCCTCTCTGGTAGGAGTTGGCAGATGAGACTACCAGGCCTGGGGTTTCTGCTGCTTTGGCAGCACCTTGACAGATATGACATTTATGGAGAAGTGATCTCCAGGCTGGCTGTGACGGTAAGTGCCTGACTCAATTCTGCTATGGTATATAAGTCCCTTCAGGGGAAGAAAATACCAGATTATAAAAAGCATCTTTTAATTGAGTGGAGAAAAACGTGCCAGATTCCCCAATGTCTGGGTCCTGAAGCCAGACATGTTGGAAACAGAGCTCACCTCCACATTGGAGAAAATGTTTTGAAACAGTGGGACAGATGCCAGGCGGACTGTTGGACTCTCCGTCTCTGGATATGTGTCTTCGGATCTGGGCTGGAGACCTTTCAGAGAGGATTGCTTCAGTCACAGACATGGTGCAGTGAGTTATGGTGTGTGAAGTTTTACAGCCTCTGGTCGCTGAGGTCAGACTAAATGGAGATCGAGTCTGACCTAATGCTTTACAAATTACCCTGCCATGCCGGGCACCTGTAACTTCAGGGGTCCTTCCAGGGAGCAGGTGCTCAGCCTGGACTGGCTCGGCTGCCCATTCCTAAAGCAGCAAAAGGAGTTTGTCGCTCTCCCAGGCTTAACTGATGAAAGAGGACTGGGAAATGGCACGTAAACGAAGGAGTGTTTGTCAAGCAGGGCTCGATCAGAAATGCACTGACTGACTGGAAAACACCAGAGGATGTTTGGGTCTTTCAAGGAGGCTTTAAGATGAAAAATGATCAAGTGTTTAATGCCTCTATTGGATTAGGCTCAGGTTCCAAATTGCTTCCAGGGGAAGCTCTTATTTAATTAGATGCTTAATCGCCTTTGGATTTGACAGGCAAAAGAGCCCATTGATCTCCATGCAGATAAAATGTCTCAAACAAAAGATGAGGCAATAGGAGCTGAAAAGCTTGTGGGCTGGCTGGTGTCAGTGCGAAAAGACCAGCTGTATCTGGAAGAAAGTGGCTGGGAGGGTGGTTGAGTAGGGTTAGATGGGGTGGGGGCCCCAGGACCCCTCGGTATTGAAGCACTGGATGCTGTGTATGTAAAACCTCGTGCTTTGGTTCATAGGGTACCTGGCAGCCCAGGCTGCAGCCTCTCGCCGGCCCCTGCTCTACCCGGGAGCCCTTTCTGAGGGGCAGTTCTACTCCCCGCCGGAGTCCTTTGCAGGTAAGATGTGCTCTCCTCCACTTCTGCCGTCACCTTGCTGGCAGCCAGGCCACCTCATTTCCCAAGTTTGTTCCCCTCGCAGCATTCCTCCTGGGTCTCCTCACTTCTATAATCGCCTCCTCCCTGAGCTCTGTCTCGTTATCCCGGCCCTTGGCAGCGGTGGGTGGCAGGGCCTCCAAGAACTGACACTGCAAAATGGGCTCCTCTCTCCTCGCGCTGCGCCCGTGCCTGGGCAGGGGAGGCACGGCCATGCTGTCTCTGTGCCATCTGCGGAGCAGAGTCGGGCTCAGCCCGGCGCACCTGGCTTCAGCTCTGTGGGAAACTGGAGCCTTTTGTGGTCTTGGGATTAAATGCTTTTAGCTGTGGCTAAAGTACTTGAAAAATGCTGCCTGTGGGATGAGGGTACAGGGGTGACTTGCCACAAGCAGGTGACGATAAGACCTGGCAGCGTGCCACTGCCCTGCGACACCGCCTCGTGCTGGCTCCAGAGACCTCCCCAGCTCGGGAGTGAGGAGATGTCAGCCGGAGCAGTTGTCTCGGTGTAGCTGACACCCGGTTCGTGCTCAGCCTTCCAGAGAGCAGAGCAGCGCCTGCCAGCCAGCTGCAGAGCACAGGCGTTTGGGGAGGCAGGGCCTGGGCTGTGTCGGGGTCGTCCCCACTGACAGCCCTTCCCGTCAGATGGGGCGCAGGGATTGGATGCTGTCTGTCCAAGGGAGATTGTACAAGTGGGGTCTTCATCAACTCTGTGTTAATTGTGTGCTTCCCCCCCCTAGGGTCGGACAACGAGTCAGATGAGGAAGGTGCAGGGAGGAAGGTGTTGACAGCTCAGGTAAAGAGGCAGTGTGGTCTGAGGCCGGCTATCCCTGTCTGTCTGCTTCAGGCTGATCCAGGGCCATGGGAGCTTCTGACAATCCTGCAGCCCCATCAGGGTGCCGTATCTGCAGAGCACCAGAGGCTGCTGTCCCTCATTTCACAGCTTTCTGTTCTGGGGACAGTTGGCTGAGGAGCTCTGCCTGCTCCTCCACACCAGGCTGTTCCCCACGTGCCCCAGGGCCGGTGGCATCGTGGCTGCTGCAGGAGGAGGTCCCATGGGTAACACCTGACATTAACCCACTTCCCCAGGGCTGTGCGCAATCCCCTGCAGCAGCCTGCAGAGATCTAATTCTGGCTCTGCCTCCTGCCTGTCCCTCTCTCCCCTTCCCTCTTCAGTCCCTGGTTACACGGTCACATACCGAGAAGGGCATCGCCTCAACCATCCCCATCGAACTGTGGCTCATGGGGCGGTCCTTCACCTCCCCGAAGCCTGGCTGGGCACAGGCTGCTTTGTGCTCTTTTCCAAGTGGTTCTGCTGTCGTTCAGCCCCAGTTCTGGCACCTCCACAGGAGGAAGCTCTGCGCATCTCATAGCCCTTTGCCTGCTGGAAACCCTTACGTTAAGGCGGGAGACTCACTGGTAGACGCAGCTGGTGTGTGGATACAAGCCAGGGCAGGGAGCGTGACTTTGAGCTCCAAAATGAGGCCTCTGTGACCCAAATTAAGAGATTTCTGTGGTGTGGTGATGGGAGTTATCCCCTTTCCCTCTGCCAGTCCTGGGAGGGGAGTAGCAGGCCTTGCACACACACTTCAGGCTTTCTGCAAACCCAGTTAATGAAATGCTCTCTTCTCTCCTAGGAGAAAGAATATGTCCGACAAGGCAGAGATGCAATGGAGGTTGTGGACCAAATCCTCGCCCAGGAGGAGAACTGGAAGTTCGAGAAAAACAATGCAAGTGTCCCCCCGCCCCACCTGCCGGGCAGTGCTGCCGGCAGAAAGCACGGATGGCTTAGCAAAAACGGGAGGACAAATGAGGCTTTTGAAACCTCCTTGCGACATGAAAAATTAACAAGCGTTACAATTACCTGATTGAATTAGGAATCTATTCCAGTTCAGTTAAATGTAAAATCCCCTCTTATTTAATTAGACGTTTAATTGCCTTCCTGTTTGACAGGAGAGAGCCCATCGCTCCTCCTCCTAGCCGGCAGGCAGGCAGGGGCGGACAGCTCACCTTTGGTAGGCGTTGGGATGCGGAGCTGTGGCTGCCGGCGTGGGGAGGAGTGGAGGCATGCTGGCCCTGCGGCGGTGCTGGAGGGCCCCGTTGCTGCAGCTTCTGCCCTTGCTCCACAGCAAGGTGCCTTTGAGCGTGCTGGGGAGACCAAGCCAAGCTGGGGTCTGGCCTTTCTGGCCGGCTTTGGCCCACGCAGGAGCAGGAGAGTGTGGGGCACAGACGACTCCTCCCAGCCCCAAAGCTGCCTGCATATCCCTTTGCCCAGGACAGGGCCCTTGTGGGTGCTGGAGCATAATCAGGGACATCTCTCTGCCTTACATCTTTCCACCGTGGCTTTGCCAAAGGGGTCTGCAAGTCGCACCTCTTGCTTCGGGCAGCACGGAGGTGCACAAAGCAAAGCAGGCCCTGCCCTGCCTCTTTCTTCTCCACACTGGTTCATTCCCTTGGCTACAGTATAGAGTGATCTGGGGTTCCTATTGCTCCTTTATCTCTGAAGGATGGAGAAAAAGGGGCAGCGTCTCTGCCCCCTAAAACCAACCCTGCTTTCTGCTTGTGGGCTCGCAACGTGATTGGGGTGAGAGTCCTGCAAACTGCAGTCTCATCTGGTGTTTAAAATTCCCCTGTCAAGTGATCCATTGTCTGATGCCAAACTAGCTGGGCAGATTGTTTTCTTTATCCAAAGGGGGATGGATTTAAATAGACTAATCAGAGTTTAACACAGGGCTAATGATGAAAGGTTATCATCTGTCCATCCCTAACCCCTCCAGGGAGTCTCTTCTCAGATGTAGGTAACAACAGCAGTGTTGGCAAACTAACCCCTTTCTCTTACCCTGGTGTTGGTAGCTTGCTACAAAGAGAATTTGACCTTGACGTGGAGTTTGCAGGCTGGCACGGGGCGGATTCTTTTTCTGTCTCATCACTGCTGCTGCTCTGGATATTGTTTTGTTTATGGAAATTTGTGCATGTGCATCTGAAATGCCCTCCGTGCAAGTTCCCGTGCTGGGGTTGCTGCCTGGTGTGGGGGGACGGGGCGTTTGAGGGCTGGAGAGGGTCCTTCAGAATGACACGGTCCTGCCACAGCGTTTGCAGATTAGCAGACTTTACCCCAGGTAGAAGCGATTTATTTTGCTAACGTGAATGTAACTTTCTTATTTCTTGCACAGGACTTTGGTGACGTTGTTTACACTTTTGAAATACCTTTCCATGGCAAGACCTTTATTTTAAAGGTAAGAACCTTCCTGGATCACTTTGTTAACCTGTGTGGTACAGGCAAAGAGCAACTGCTCTGCTCGGAGCCACGGCTCAGCTTTCATGCTCTCTCCTGGCCCTGGCAGGACAGGTCAGGCTGCAAAGCACGCTCTCTTTGCTTGAGACAGATGAACTGCACTGCACGCTCTAGGGAATCTCTCCAGGAAAGCCCCTTGGCTGGCAGACAAACTCCCCAGCAAATATGCTGGGCCCCAGTCTCTGCTGGTAGAAACGGGAGCAGGTGACTGCAAGACTTGCTTCCAACCCCAGCATCTAGGACTAATCTGACCAAGGAGGCTAATTGCAACTAATTGCCAGCAAGACCAGGGCTGAGCGTGCGTCTGCTGCTGCCTGGCATTGAGAAGAGCTGCTCGGAAGTGCCGTGCTCTGTGCCCTCTCGCTGGAGTGGCTTGGCTGTAAACCACGCTTTAATGAAGCATTGGTGCTGCGGTGGCTTTTCTTTGTTCCAGTGCATATGTTGCCTCGCTGGCAGGAGCTGCCAATGGAGCAGCTCTGTATTCGCGAGAAAAAGCTGGATGGTCCCACTTTACTGCATTAACCATTTGCCTCCAAAGATCCCCTGTCCCACGGGGACGTCGAGAAATGAATGTTGTCTGTGCTGGAGCTAGCCAAGTAGCTTTTCAGCAACTTCCCGAAGCAATCGTGCACACAGCAGAACTGCCGATAAAGTGGGGTGAGGGTGGGAGAGGAGCCAGCTTAAATCAGCCCCGAGGTCCGTCTGTCTTGCCGTGCCACAGACTGACAGACGCTTGCCCTCTCTCTCACCAGCAGGCAGCGGTTCAACAACTGCTGAAACCCGAGGTCTGTCTGTCCTCTCTGACTCCACGTGTGCCCTCAAGGCCCCTGGGAACGAGAGCACTGTGGCGGAGGGGTGACGGCCTTGGCTTTGCCTGCGCTTGAGCCAGGCCAGCCTCACCGCTCCCCTCTTGTGTTTTCCCAGTTGTTCTTTGTGATCTGCCCTGCGTTCCTTAAAAATAATCTTAGCAAAGTGGAGTGGGGGACTGGCTAACTGCTCTGGCTCTGTCCTCAGGCTTTCCTGCAGTGCTCTGCTGAAACAGTTTACCAGGAGGTTATTCTCCAGCCTGAGAAGATGATCCTGTGGAACAGAACAGTGGCAGCTTGCCAGGTGAGTGTGCCGGACAAAGATGGCTTAATCACAGGAGCTCCTTGGAGCGGAGAGTTGGAGCTTCCCCGTCCAACACCGGCTGTCGGCGGTGCCCAGGCCCTACTGGAGCTTAGCTGGATCCGAGTCACTGAGGCGTTAAATCTCCGCCGCTCATCCGTACGATCCGAATGCTCTGCGGTAGCCAGCTGCATGCATGTGCCTATCCAAAAGCCCATGAGGTGGGCAGGGAGATGGGCCAGCAGCTGAGCCAAGCCTGCTTTTGCTTGGTAGGGTTTGGGCGTTTTGCGCTGTTGGTGTGGTGGGGATCCGGAGGCAACGCCTGTGCCCCCCGCCCCGAAAGGCAGAGGGACCAGTCCCAGGGCAGGAGACAAACCTGTGCGCACACTGCCAAAGAGTTCATCCCTGTCAGCCTCGGATCAGCTGCTAAAGACACTCTGGTTGCTTTGAATCCTGCTGCTGTTTTAGGGGAGGGTCTGTAGCGCCCAGCTGTTGGCATGTGCGGACCCGCAGGCACAGTCTGAGGAAATCTCTGTTCTTTTTTCCCCCCTCCCGCCCCCAGATTTTGCAGCGGGTTGAAGACAACACTATCATCTCGTACGATGTGGCAGCTGGGGCCGCAGGCGGTGTTGTTTCCCCAAGGTCAGTTTATTTCGCTTTCTGTTTTGTACTGAGCCCCCAAACACCCTCGCTAAAATACGGAGGGAAGGATCTGACTGTAGTGAGAGCGCTCTGCCCCAGCTCTGCTGCTCTTTGCTGGCTGGGAGCTCCCAGTATCAATGAGGCAGGGCTGGCTGGCTTTGCGGTTAACGCTCCCAAAGGCAAGGAGCCCCTGAAATCTCCAGACATTTCTGGCAGGAGTCTTAGAGCTCAAAATCTGTCTCAGTCAGTCGCTCTCCCTGATAACAGTGCTGCACTGTGCTTTGTCCGTATGTTGACATACCTCTGCCACAGCCTTTCCCAGCAGTCCGGAGAGCGGGATCTGCTCCTTCAAAGTCCCGTGCACATTTTAAAGCAGTCAGCGCCCTTTCTTTGCTTAGGGATTTCGTGAACGTGCGCCGGATTGAGAGAAGAAGAGACAGGTACATTTCCTCAGGGATGTCGACCACGCACAGCCTGAAGCCTCCGCTCTCCAAGTATGTCAGGTGAGAGGCAGGTTCTATTTTTTTTTTTTTTAAGCTGGTATCTGACACATGCACTTCGCTTAAGCTCAGGGCAAAGAGCCACCTAAATGAAAACACTGCTGTCTTTTCTGGCAGCGTTTGCAGGAAGCTAATCTATTTGTGCAACTAGACCTTGCTTCCCTTGTTCTTCTTCCTTTGTTAAAGAAACTCTCCGTGCTGTTCAGTGTTGCTCGGGCGTTTCCTAGCTCTCTGCTCAGGGGATTGGAGGTGCCAACTAATAACAGCACAAACCCCAACCCAGTCCGCATCCTGTTTATGTAACAGTTAATTCCCAAACAGGGCCAGCTGCCATTTCTGAGGGGCAGTAAACAGCTGATTGTGGCTCCCTTTGAGCCTCTCGGATGCCTTTTGCTTCTCGTAAGCCAGTCACTTACTGACTTTAAAGGCTGCGCACATGGAGGGATGGTCCTGTGGGTGAAACGAGCTGCGTCAGGATGGACTGGCTCCCAAAGTGTCGGCAGGTCTTTGGCCTCTCCCCTTCCGAAGGGACAGCTTCGCCCGGCTGGTGATAGATCTCGGTGGGGTTAGTCTCATCAAACAAGGGCTCCTTGTTGCTGTCTGCTCCGGTGCCTGGGGCCCAGCTGTGCCACTTCACGGACTGACTTTGTTTTTCCTAATAATCTGGTTAAAGTAATTGACATTTTAACTCAGCCGTTATAGCTGCCTCAGTCTATTTAAGAGCTGGGGACTTCAGGGCCTAGAAAAGTCTTTTTACAAATGTATGCAGCAAAAATAGTGTGTTCCTGAACAGGGAAGGGAAATCTGTATTTGGGCTGTGTGTGTGAGCACAGCTCTTGTCTCTGAGATGGATCAGATGGTGAGAGGAAGGATCCGGGGGCTGCGGTGACAAGGCTCCCTGTGCTGAGCCTGTCCTGACTGCGCAGGGTTTCCCTGGCTGCTCGGCTTTCCTGGGACCTCTTGTTTGCACCCGTTTCCACAGGGCTGTGCCTCAGAAACCTCCCCGTGGTGAAGAGCCAGTGTCGGCTGAGCTCGTGCGGTCCAGAGGCAGCTTCTCAGCCCGCGGCCCTGCGGCAGCCCTGGCACCACCGCTGCCAAGGCACCTGTGGGAAACCTGCCTTGCCGTGCTTGCTCGTGTGCCTGCAGCCAAAGCAGTTACCTTCCCGGGCACTCTGCGCATCTGCTCTTACCCCGCTGGGCTCTAGTCCTCGCTGCCAGGCGGAGGGGGTGGCTGCTGCTGCAGGAGCTAGCGCAGCATCGGTGCGGTGCACCCCAGAGTGTTAGAGAACGGCTTTTCAGCCAGGCTTGGCTCTAACTGTGTGCTCTTGGTTCCCCGCAGGGGTGAGAACGGGCCCGGAGGATTCATCGTACTGAAATGTCCCAGCAACCCCAGGGTCTGCACATTCATCTGGATTCTCAACACGGACCTGAAGGTAAAGTGGGTTCTTTGCTGATGCGCGAGCGCTGCGGCCGTATCCCGTCCCCAGCAGAGCTCACCAGCAGGCTCCGACATCCCCTGCAGGGCGCAGGCTGCGTGCTGAGGACCTGCTCTGTGCTCCCAGCGGCTGCAGTCCCGCTGGCCGCTTCTGAAAGCAGCTCGGTGTCAAAGGCTGCCCTAAAGGGACTCGAGTTTTGCTGGTGGAGGTTAAACACTGCCTGAAAATCACCCGCTTTCCACCTGAAGTTACCCCAGTGTGAGGTGGGGAAGCTCTACTTACCTGGCAGAGATTTTGCTTAGGGATTTCACATCTCTGTGTGCAGGACTGGGGAAGAGGAGATTTTTATTCTCTCTGGGGGCTGAAAATAGTTGGCCATGTGAAGCCTCTGGCTGCTTGCTGCTCCCAGGAACCCACTGAAGGGGTGATTCACTTGCCCCTGCATGCCCTGCTCCCAGTCACCCTGGTACAAACACAGCCACCCCTGGAGCATGGGGGGGCGGTGTCCGCACCTGGGGAAAAGCGCTCCGGCCCTATGAGATGACCCAGATCTGGAGCTATTTGCGGAGCTGCGTGTGGAGTCCTTGCTGGTGGCCCAGACAAAAGGCAGCGCACGAAGGGAGCCAGGGTCGGGCGGATGGGGGGGAGCGGAGCTGGCCCGTTTTCTTCCTCCGCTGAAGGTTGACGTGGTAACGGCGCTGCAGCAGCGAGCACAAAGGCTCCATTCATCAGCGCTCTGCTGCAAAGCTGCGCGGCCCCCTCCCCTCCCACGTCCCTCCCTCCCCACAAAGTAGATCAGCTCCTGCCTGCCTTGTGAAACGCTTTGGAAAGGATTTGCAGAAGCACTTGCCTGGGCAGCGAAAGCAGGGGCAGGGCAGAGCGCGGCCTCGTGCCCCTTTGCGCCGGAGATGTGTTGTTCTTTCACGGATCTGGCTCCGATGCCTCTTCCGCCCCTCCGTAACGCGTGGGTTTGGAGGGATAACGAACCCACTTGGTTGTGCAGGATGGGGCTCAGAAAGGAAAAACGTTCCTTGTGCTTCCTGGGCCGGAGAGCACTCGCCCACCGCCTGCCTCCGCTGCTGGAAGAAATGCCATAGCGGCCGAGCTATTAATAACCCGCCTGTCAACTGCTTCCACCATCTTCCTGAAGGGCTCTGCTAGTGCCCAGACCCCTCTTCTGTGCTGCCTTGCTATTTCCTTTGGCCCTGAAGAAGTATTTATAGCACATGGCTCATCCCTTCCTGCAACGAAGGGTGAGAATTACACACGTGTGTGTGTGTGTCTGTGACGGAGCTTCACCCCGGAGCTCATTTCAGGGAGATGTCTGAAATGGCCCCTAGACCAACAGTCTCGCAATCTCCTGCCCCCATGTCGCAGAGAAAATGTTGCTTCAGGAAAAAGTCTCTGCCTCCTGCCCTGCTGAAACACCCCAATCCAAGGTGGGGGGGGTCCTCCTGTGCCTACCTGACCCCCCCCGGATAGTTGGCCGGCCATCCCTGCCTGAGCTGCCTGTACTTGGGACCCCTTCTCCGCCCCAGGACCCTGCGCAAGACCCCAGGCGCTGCTCCCAGCCCTGCCTCAGCCCCCTTCCTCCGCAGAGGCAAGGATTATTTTTTTTTTTTTAATGCCTCTCGCATAACAGAGCACAGGCTGAGGCGGTTGGGGTTGAGGCGTGCAGGGCTTTTTAGAGAAATCAAAATGTATTTCAGTTCCTCCCCCGGAGCAAGCTCCTTGAAAGCAGCAGCTCCCCGCTGCAGCACATGTGCATCCTTCAGCCCGGGCTGACACGGACGGGTCGGGATGGGGACCAGCCCTGAGCCCACAGCCCGGCGATGCCTCTGTGCTGCCCTGACTCACAGCTCCGTGCTCGTCTGCTTTCCCCGCAGGGTCGCCTGCCCCGTTACCTTATCCACCAGAGCCTGGCTGCTACCATGTTCGAGTTCGCCTTCCACCTCCGCCAGCGGGTCAGCGAGCTTTCCGGCAAGCCGTGAGCAGCGGGGACCTGCCCTTGCCGGACATTCCTCTGCCCTCTCTCCTCTGCGGCTGGGGGACAGCCGGGAGAGGACCCAGCGGCCCCCAGGGCCTCGCCACGACCCCCCAGGAGAGGATACCCCATACTAACAGTGCTGCGATGAGGCTGGGGGTGCTCAGCTCCTCCCACCATGGTTCCCTCTAACTGGGGCCCTGAAACCACTGACTGTTGCGTGCCAAACCCCTGCTCTGCTCTGGGTCTGACCTTCTCCTGCCCCTCACCCAGGGGTTGGGGGCTCATCTATGACCCCCCCCACTCCTGTACTTGTGCCCCCCAGTTCTATGAGAAAGAGGGGCCAGAGGAAAGGCCACGTTAAGGTGAGGACACCGGTCTGTCCCCTCTCGCTGTCTGTCCAGATGAAGCCCAGGACTGGGCTCTGCCCCTCCGTGCGCAGGGGCAAAGGGGCAGCTTGTGCCTGGCTCGTGGCCGTTGTCCCAAGGGCTGTGCCCCCCCACCCGGCTCCCTGCAGGAGGGGATGGGGGGAGTCTGTGCAGGGGACCCCCTCCAGGGCCGTTCCCTGGTGCTTTGGGCTGCCCAGGCATCCCGGGCCTCTGCAGCTCCCGGCGGAGGCAGAGCATGATTTGCCTTAAGCAGAGACTTTTATCCTTTCTGGGGGGCGGTGGAGGGTGGGGGGGGATGCGGGGGCGACTGCAGCTTCTTTCTACCTGTGAGCGCCGGTGCCGTGTTCTGCACTATAAATGGAAACAGCGTGAAGCCGCCCGCATGCGGGGGCACACGCCGGTAGCGCTGTGGGGAAGGGGGAGCACCCACACCGGCCCCCCCCACACTCTCCCTGCCATCCTGGGGGTCTGGCACCCCATGCCCGTGAGGGGTGATGCCTCTGGCTGGCGCCCGTCAGAATAAAAAGCCTTGCACTGTTTGCAGTCCGTTGTTTCCCTGTCCCCCTTGTAACTCCAGCGAATGAAAGTGAGGAGGAGCACTGGCCCATCTGGCGCGTGAGGGGCTGTGGGGCAGGGGCCAGCCCAAAGCCCCCCAGCCTCAAAGGATGGGTCCTCCAGGCTCCTTCAGCTGCTGGCCATGGGTGTACCCCATCCCATGGGGTACTGGTGGCTCTGGGGCACTGGCGTGGAGCCTCTGCACCACGGTAAAGGTTTCCCCCGGAGCAGGACCACTGTGGCTGCGGGATGACGGCCCATGTAGCTGGAAGGAGCCAGAGAGCCACGTCCACCCGGGCAGCAGCCGTGGCCACGTGAGCCCTGGCCGCTGGCACCCAGCGAGTGCCGGCCGTTCACAGCCCTCATCTGTTGGCCCCACAAATAGCCTTGCCAGGGGGGCCCCATGGCCAGCACCCAGCCTGCTCGCCTGGCCCAGCCCGTCCTTGGTGGGGGGGACACGCTGGAATGGGACCCCAAAGACCCTTTGAAGGCAGCGGCAGAGTCACCGCTGCCGCGGGCCGGGTGGCACAGGGTGCTGCGGCCACCCCGTTGGCGGTGGGCACCCACAAAGCTGCTAATGCCACCGTGTTCGCTGGTCCTGGTGCCAGCGCGGCGGCGGGCAGGGAAAGGCCAGACGTGCCCTGGGCTGAGGCCAGCGGGTCCTGCCAGTGCTGTCACGTTGCCCCGTATCCCCACGGGCGACGCCGTCCGGCGCGGGAGGTGCCACCACGGGGTGCCAAGTCACCAGTGGGCACATGCGGCTGGGCGCACACGGGCTGACACACGTGTCCCCAGTGCCAACCCCCCCTCGCCGCTTGCCCCGGGGGGGCCCTTGGCACCCTCCTGTCCCCGCGGTGCCAGCAACACATCCCAAAATAGCCTCGGCGGGGCCATATAAGCGGGGTGGGCGGGT
>VZTV01046440.1:0-10684 GCA_013400875.1 Anhinga rufa
GCGAATTTTTGTATCACCATCACTCTAACCCCTCCCTTGTACCACCAAACATGGCCCTGACCTGACCCCAGGCCTGACCCGCGACCCCCTCACTCAGGGTCATTAGGCTGGTTCAACGCAAATGCCACCAAATAAAGTAATAATGGAGTCAGTTTTGACACCTGACACAATGCATGTTTCTGTAATGTTTTATAAGTAACAGGACTTTCTTATTGTGGTTGGTGCTCGTATACCTGTTGCGGTAGGCATTTGTTCGCAGCAATGGCTGGTGATACCTTGTTTTCAAAACAAGTGATAGCTCTATAAGGGATGGAAGCCCTGCCACTGCCACCTCTTCGCTTCCTCAATTAATTTTGCTGGCTCTTATTCTCTATCCTGTTCTTACTCTTCTATATTCGCCTGTTTTCTACCCTTAGTATTCTTACCTGTATTCTTGCATAGCAATCCATCCGCCCTTTTCACCTGTTGCACCTTTTTTCTTAAAAAGTATTTGCCTTCTGCCATGCATCTTTCCAGCGGTGTCCAGGCCCTTCTGCCACTCCTGCATCTACTGGATTATATGGAGGCATGAGCGTTTGCTCCCCTTCTCTGCTCCTCTCCACTGTTTCCAATCTCTGTGTCAATTATTGTGTCCCAATAGCCCTTGTAGCTGCCAGCTATCCCTACAAGGTACTAAATCTTTCTTATTCATTTTAAACCTCTGCCTTGCTGTCTCCTCCATACGTCATCTCCATTTTACCTTGCATTTCTAAGTCAAAGAAAACAGATCATAATATAGCTGCTTCTCAGATGTACAACTTTTTTTTTTGCCTTGGAAATCCCTCTGTCTATGAGATGCAAGTTGTATATATTTTAAGTTTTAATGAGAGGGTACAAGGAGGCTGTCTTATCTGGATTAGACTCGGGTAATAAGGTGGGAACAGAAGGCCCATTGCCAAAATCAGAATCATCCTCCACGTTATCAGCTTTCAGCGTACATATCTTTTCAATGAGCTTGCTCTCTGAGACTGGGCCTCTATGCTCTTGCTCTAGCTGTTGTAAAGCCCAGGTCTAAGGTTCATTTCTAACTGCCACAGTAATTGCCTGGTAACATGGCTATAAGATTCAAAGGCAGTTGCTGGTGCTTCTGCATTCTCAGCTTGCTGCAAAGCCTCTTGTATTGTGTCTTGATCTTCCTGCCTGGAAGTCTTCAGTAAAGTGCCTGCAGCTGCCAAAGCCTCTGTGAAAAGCCAAGTGAAGGGTCACTTGCTTTCCTTTGCTTTACACACACAACTCCTGCACTCGTGAAATTCTGCTTTCCCAATCAAAACAATTTTCAGCCACCCAGTTCCTCTCCCACCCAGGTGTTTTCCATCACTTATCCTCTTGCCATTTTTGCTGTTCTTCCACTGCCTCATCCTAAGCATCCATGGCCTGGGCACTTTACAGAATCCTGCTTGTGACACCAGTTACGCTCATGACCTAAAGGATTACCCGGCTGTTAGGATCTTTACATACCCACAGGCTAGGTAACTCTTTAGGTTGTGACATTAATGTTCCTGTGTTCTTTGCTCCCTTCTTTCTGTTCTGGCCTCTGATGGGAACAGCAGAGCTGTTTCTGGCAAAGAGGGGACGGAGAGCTAAGCTGCACTGCAAGACCAACAGAGAGCATAATGGCACATGTTCAAGTGAACATGAAGCCATTGTGGAATCAGCGCTTATGCCTTTGCTTGCCACTACATGGCAATGGGCGATGCTGCTAGAGCCTTTTGCTGCCTTCTGGAGTGTGCAGCTGCTGACCTGCACGTCTCCAGCAGTGACATGGTGAGTTGCCCTGCTTGCCGGCACCCACTGCACATGGAGTCCTCCGAGTCACCTGGCTCTTCCTAAGGCAACTTCCCTAAGGCAACACAGCTTGCCTTCGCAGGGCCTTGGAAGGGAAAGGTCAGACCCTGACTTCTTCCTCTGTTTTGTGTCTTCTGCATCAAGAGACGTAGGGCACTGAAGCAGGCCCTTAGCATGAGGGGCATTATCAGGGAGATGGCCTGAAGGATCACTGGTGCCTGTGCTTGGAGCCAGCATGACTGTGTCAGGGCAGGCATCACCAGGGGGAGAAACAGGCCATCCTAAGACAGATGCCAGAGGCAATGGGGAAGGACAGGGCTGGCCATGGTGTCTGTACCCATGGTCACCTGCTCTCTGTGTGCTTCCTCAAAGGCCACTTCTGAACAAAGTGGAGGTCGTGAGGAACTCCATGGAGAAGAAAGCAAATGTGATAGCCTACTTTGAGGAGGCCACCTTCTTCAGCCTCAAAGGGGAGGTAGAGAGATGGGAAGGTATGGAGGGATCTTCTGGGGGATGGAGCTGGATGCCTTCCCCTGTGGCAGGGGACATCCCTGGCATATCCAGCTACTGGCAGATTTCTGCAGGTCTCTGTAGGAAGACAATCTTGGGCAACCAGACCCTATTGGATGGTTTCCCTTCTCCTATACAGGTCTACTGTAATATGGGATGCACAAATCTGGCAAAAATAAAATAATCAGGGAGGCTCTGAGCCTCCTGAAAAGGCAGTTCCTCTGGACTCCTGTTGAAGCCTTTGTCAAATCTCAGCTGGAAGAGCTGCAGTGGGCCTGTTTTGCCACAGATGAGCACACTCCCTTCTGCAGGAGGCCCGGTAAGAAGCAGAATGGAGAACACAGGGCTGGAAGAGCCATTTCCTACCTGGTCCCAGACACCTGGGCCCAGACCTGCCTAGGCTTGAGGCCACACTGAACCTGACACAGGTGTGCCATGGTTTTAGCTGGGATAGAGTTAATTTGCTTCACTGTAGCTGGTGCAGTGCTGTGTTTTGGACTTAGTATGAGAATAATACTGATAGTACACTGATGGTTTAGTTGTTGCTGGGTAGTGCTGAACTAGTCCAGGACTTTTCCAGCCTCCCATGCTCTGCCGGGTGCACAAGGAGCCGGGAAGGGAGGGGGCACAGCCACGAGAGCTGATCCAAACTGGCCAAAGCGATATTCCATATCATATGGCGTCATGCCCAGTATATTAACTGGGGGGAGTTGGCCGGGACGGGCAGCAACTGTGGCTCGGGAACCGGCAGCACTGGCAGGTGGTGAGCGGTTGCATCACTTGTGGAGGGTTTTTTTTGTTCTTTTTTTTTCCTTTTCTTTTTCAGGTTTCATTTCTCTCTCTTGTTGTTTTCCTTTTTATTACATTATCATTATTATTATTATTGTTATCATAATTGTTATTATCACTACCATTAGTACTATTACTATTTTATTTCAATTAGTAAACTGTTCTTATCTCAACCCACGGGTTTTCTTGCTTTTGTTCTTCCGATTCTCTCCCCCATCCCACAGGCGTGGGGGAGTGAGCGAGCGGCTGCGTGGTGCTGAGTTGCTGACTGGGGCTAAACCATGACAAGGTGACACCTATGTTTGTTCTGCTAAGGACACATAGGCCTCACCAGGACTGAGGCACTAAGGAGTGATGTGGGTAGAACAGGGAATGGCAGAGCCCCACACCCCTCTGTGCAGTCACTGGAACAAAGCATACCTTTGGATAAAAAGCAGCTTATAGTGAGGGATGCGTCTGTGCCAGCATGTTGGCTGCAGTGGGGACTTGGTGTTGGCTGGGAACAGAGAGCCGTAAACAGGGAGTACAGGCTGCAGAGTGGCAGGGAGCCTGGAATTAGGATCAGGATGTGGGGAGGGAGCCATAGGTGGAGGTGAGGCATGAGAATGAGGAAGCTTATAGGGCAATGGCCGTTTTCCTTCCAGTGCCTGGTGTTGCTTGTTCCTGCCCCAGCACTGTAGTGCCAATGCACCCTCTCAAGCAGTCAGCTTCCCCCAGTGGCACTCCTTCGTTCAGCCCCTTCCACTCTGGCTGCCCTCCCTGCATAGGCACCCTTTCTCCAGGAAGGTGTAACTGTCTCATTCGCTGCCCTGCTTTCCCCCTGCCCTGTCTGATTTACAGCTAGTGCCTCTGGGCCCAGCAGTTTCTCTTGTGTAGCAGGAGGAAGAGGCTGGTCTGGCTGCTGCAGCAGAGCTGCTGCCTTTCCTTACTGGAGCACCTCCTCAGCCTGGAGGGCTCTTCCAGTGGACAGATGCTCTCCACCTGGCGGTGCGCATGACGGCCAACATGGGCAATGCACCCATATGCCTTATGACTAGGTTGAGCAGAACCCACTTCATGCTGCAGCAAAATATAGCAAAAACGAGTTAAGTCTACCTGTTACATCATGGAACCTTTTCAGAATGTAGTCTATTAAGTCTGAAACCACTGCCTTAGACTGCTTCAGGAACACATTTTTCCAACACAATACAAGAGCTGTTCAGGTGTTCACCAGACCCTTCATGGTCTTCCTAACTGAGACTGTTATGTCTGAAGCCACATTATTAGCACAACTTAGTAGCCTTTTGCCTTAAGTATTTGTAAATTCCTCTTGGCCAAAACATTTACTTTTTTTTTTTTGTGTGATGGCACCTTTTGCTGTCCTAGGATCCTGTCCTTCTGTCTGGAAAGATGCTTTGTCTTGGAAGACTGGTATACTGTACTGGATTAGGCTAGGATAGAGTTAATTTTCTTCATAGTAGCTCTACAGTGCTATGCTTTGGATTGATGACCAAAACTGTGTTGATCACAGACCCATGTCTTAGCTATTGCTGAGCAGTGCATACACAGCATCAAGGCCTTTTTTCTGTTCCTCATGGTGCCCACCATTGCAAGCAGACTGGGTGTGCACAAGCAGTTGGGAAGGGACACAGCTGGGACAGCTGACCAAAAGGATATCCCACATCATATGGTGTCATGCCTAGCAATAAAATCTGCAGGGAAGAAGGAGGAAGAGGGGACATTTGGAGTTACAGCATTTGTCCTTCCAAGTCAGGGTTAGGCGTGATGAAGTCCAGGAGCTTCCCTGGAGATGGCTGAATACCTGCCTGCCAGTGGGAAGCAGTGAATGAATTCCTTATGTAGTTTTGCTTGTCTGTGCGACTTTTGCTTTACCTGTTAAACTGCCTTTATCTCATCCCATGAGTTTTCTCAGTTCCCCCCTCTGGTTGTCTCCAAACGCTCCCCTGCGGGGCCAATGAGTGAGCAGCTCTAGGGGGCTTAGCTGCCCACCAGGGTTAAACCACAACAGACCCTTAGATATATTCTATATGAATATATTAAAGTCACAGGCTATTAAGACTCTTAGGCACTTGGGTGGCAAACCATCAGACCCAGAACTCCTTAGTCTCTATAGATGAAGTACCAGCTAACGGTCTACTACTTTCCTATTATGGGCTACACCTAAATTACCTAAAAGTGCCTTAACTCAGGTATGACAATATCATATTAGCCTTGAAGCCACACTAGGCATAACTACTCTTATTTGGGATTTAGAATGATGGGATATTGTTCAGAAAAATCATTCCCCATGTAAGTCTCACATGTGGCCATCTGTAAGCCTAACAGCACCCAACGTTTGGCAGTAGGTCATCCTCAACTGAATGAAAATACTGGACACTTACACACTGCCGTCATATCTATCACACATTTTTTCTATAGAGCAAACAGCCCATCCTTGGATGGCTGCCCTGGATATAAAGGACATGTTTTTCATGGTCCCATTACAACCTGAAGATCAAGAGAGATTCGCTTTTACGTGGGGTGGAATACAGTACACTTTCACCCAATTACACCAAGGATTCAAACATAGCCCTACATTGTCACATCAGATTTTAGCTAAGTCATTAAGAACAAGTCCCACAGGAACAAGGGGTGATAGTATATCAATAAATAGAAGACATTTTAGTTGGAGGGGTTTCTCCCGAGAAGGTCCAAAGTATGCATGGTGGCATCCTAGCGCATCTGGAGGATTACTATCCCTGAGGCTAAATGACAGGAATGTAGCCAAGAGGTTAAATTGTTAGGCATAATTTGGCAATATTCCTCCTGACACCTTACAGCAAATATCCAGGTTAAATTCACTCTTTGCTAAGAAGGAATTTTGACAAGTCCTAGAAACTTTAGGATTCTGGCAAGCTCATAGCCACAGTTTAGCATAATTGTCTGAACCTATGCAATCTGCTAAAGAGGTATACCTGGGAATGGCAGTTACTCATGAAGAAGCATTAAATTTATTAATATGCAATGCTTTAGCATGTCAGCCCATGGGCCCAATAATAGCAGGGGCCCCCTTTAACCTACATATAGGATGCACAGAAAGAAGATATCAATGGGGACTCTGGCGACTAGTTCCCAATAAAGCTCAGTTAATTCCTATGCAGTTTGGATCAAAGGGGTGACAAGGTCCCCAAGCATGGTATTCACCTTGGGAAATATCACTACTTGCTATTTATACAGCCCTGTTAGATGCAGAATCCATCACTTTAGATCCGCCCTTGGAAACACAAACCCCATTCCCCATCCTTAAAAAAATCAGAGAGTGTGCTCCCGTTCCACAGAGAATTCCAGAACAATTCGGAAGATGGTAATATAAATAGCACATCATGACAGAGTCAAGGGGGAAAGAGGGCTTACAGGTAAATTGACAGAGTACAATATCCAATGGCAAAGAGCTGCTGAACCACCCCTTGCTATGCCATCCTCACCCATTCAAGGTGCACCGCCCCCATCTGATTTACAATAGGATACCGAAGCTTGGTCTAATGTCTGGTTTACAGATGGATCATCTCAAAGGGTTAAAGGGGAATGGAAAGGCTACCCACCTGTGGCCCTCATATGAGATATCTGAAGGACAGGAGGTAAACCTCAGTTGGCTGAGCTCTAGGCAGTGGTGCTAGCAGCCCAGTGGGGCGCTGGCACAAGTATATTAATTCTCTGGGCTAAGGGGCCACCCAGTGGCTCCCACACTGGAAAGCTGAAGGATGGAAAATTAGAGACAGAGAAGTTGGGGAAAAGAACACTGCAAAAAGCTGTATTTAACAGCTCAAAGAAAGCAGGATAGTAGAAACCCTCTTCAAACAGGGCACATATCAACACATACAAAAGGCACAGATTTAGGATCCAGATAGAATAATGACAAAGACTGTTTATGTAAAGAACCTAGGAAGAGCAATAAAGTTAATATTTAATTGTTAATATTTCCACTACACTTGAAATTACCCAGGATGCTACTGTAGGTGCTTTAAAGAATATATAGGCTGAGATTAAGTTCCTCTCACAATTGACCATTCAATATCATTGGGCTTCAGACTATCTTTTAGCCTCAGGAGGAGCGGGGTTTGTGTTAATAAATACTACCTGTTGTTTTTATGCTAACAAATCTAAAGAAATTGAATGTGATGTGAATATTGAAGGGGAAATTCAAAGTTTAACTGCTCAGCAGTGGTAATTTGTGACTGAGGAATGATCTGGCATGGAGGGCAAGGCAGCCTAACTGCAGAAGGGGTTAGCCTGGCTGGAAGCAGGAATGCCAAAGACAGAAGGTCTCCTTGCAAGGGAGTGAAGCTTCCCTTGGTGAAAAAGAGAAGAAACAGCCTCAGCATCATCTTGTAGCCATCCTGGAATGGGAGTGTTCAGGGGCCCTAGTTCAGGAGCCACCTTTGCACTGCAGTGCTGGGCTGGGGGAATAACCCACAGCTGGGCTGAGGTGCCCCATGCAACTGCTCACAGGATGGGCGCTGGTGCAAGTGGCTATAAGGAATGGGCTTGTGATACATCTTTGCAGACTTCTTGTGGAACTACTTACAGTGGTAGGGCTCTGTCCAATGCATCGCTCACTTTTTGATACATTTTTAAGCACAAACGTGTTTAATTTGCCCCAAGGGGTACCATAAAAATTCCTTGACAACACTGTTCAGCAACATGTCCATACCATTCAGCAACTAGCCCAAGAACAATCCCTGTTCAGAGGACTGCCAACGGACTGGTCTTGGCTGCCAGACCTTGGAGCACAGGCATGGCGCATTTAAATGGCATTAGCTCTCATTCTAGCTTTTCTGTACTGCATCTTGCATCCAATCACTTGTATAAATTGCTTTTACCTAAAGCAGTACTGTATCCTTGTGTCTCAACTGACAAACCCTCTCATAAGTTACACCACCACTGCTGGACCTAACACAGATACAAGTGTACTCCACCTCACATGTTAGGAGGCAGGAGAGATGCACCAGGTATGGTGTAGTCTCACTCACAGTGACCCATCAGTGGGCCAAGAGGTTGAGTGACGGGAATAGCCATAAAGGCAACCTGGTTGTAATGAGGAAAAACACTGGCAGAAGATATCTTTTAAAACGCTGACATAGAAAATGCCAGCCAGCCTGGGAGCTGCCTGCCTGGGAGCCCAGAGCATCCTTGAGAAGCACGGCTGACACCTCTCAAGTGCAGCTGGGTACCTCAAAATCAGAGACATCCTGAGATACCATCAACAAGCGCAAAAACCAAAAACTACTTATCATCTGGAGAGGTGCAAAATAATCAGCAAGGTGGAAAACTGTCTGGGAAAGGAGGAATTGGTGACGAGTCTTGGCTGTTTCAGATGGAAGAAGAGAAAAACAGTCTGGAAAAGTAAAAATTCCTGTGAGAGAATTAAAAAAAAAAAAAAAAAAAAAAAAATTTNNNAAAAAAAGAACATTGTCTATTGGTAGTCCCAGGTGAAAAACAGAAGTTAGCAACACCTACTGGCTACTGCAGATGGTGATGTCCTATGCCCTCTTACGTCTCTGGGACATAAAACTTACTTTCCACCCAGAATGGAGCCTCTCTCTCTCCTGGCAAGTACTCCACCTGTGTAAACTTTTCCTACAAGATCTCCTCAGCAGACTGGATCCTGGCCAGGGATGCCTGGCTGACTGCATATTATGAGAGGATGATGACATTTGAAGTGAAATTTTGTCCATTGTTGACTGGACCCTCCCCTGGGAGCGGTTTGATGAGCACTGTACTGGAACTAGTTTGAATATTTATATGTACAGGCACACACATAAGTAATTAATCATACGTATACTTGCTGCTAATACTGAAATATGTATAACCTTGCTACTTTAGTAGTGCTGCTAATATTGAAACATACATACACTTGCTTTCTTTAGTAGTGATGATCTTTGCAATAACTTGAAATATCTATATACTTGCTTCCTGGTAACAGTTTTGTAGTAACTTGACATATATATACACAGAGAGAATCACAGAATGGTTTGGGTTGGAAGGGATCTTTAAAGATCATCTAGTCCAACTCTTCTGCTGTCAGGTCACTCAAAGATTCTTGCAACTGGACCATGAACACTTCCAATGATGGGGCATTCACAATGTCTCTGGGTAACTAACACAGTCCATTTGGATCTCTCAAATTTACAGAACAACATACTCTGAAAATTAAACTTTATTTTATGAGCTCACCTGGAAAGAAAACAAACACAACAAACAAGGGCTCAATCCCCTTTGCCCAGACTAGTCTATCACATGAATTCGCTCATTCACCACCCAAGTCATAAGGCGTCGTAACTTATAACCTGTTACTCTTAATTCGTGCACCTATGAGCAAAAATCAGTTTCCTGGTTGACGGTGAGAGTACTCATCCTTCCTCCTCCATCACAGTGCAGGCGTCCTCTCTATCACACCAGGAAGCATGAAATCCTAAGCAGTCCAGCTGCTGTTGGATCTGCTTGAAAAGGTTTTTGGGTAAACTGATGTTTTATGATGTTCCAGCTTGGACGTTTGTTCTATACCACTTCCATAAGTTAGCAGATTCTGACAAAACTGCCAGCCCATCAATATGCAAAGATGATGGCTGTAGGAGACAGCCAGATGCAGGTGATCATGGCCCTTTAGCTCTTTCTGGCCACCTGTCCTGTGTACATGATGCTCTTAGTTTGACCTAATAGTGCTGCTCCCAGCAAACATCAGGCCTTAGCATGAGACATATCAGCAAAAGTCTGAGCAGGACTTGAGTGAACAATCAGAACAACTTGTTCCAGTGTCTCAGCACCCTCATTGTAAAACATTCCTTTCTTATGTCCAATCTAAATCTACCCTTTTTCAGTTTTAAACCACTGTCCCTTGTCCTGTCAGTAAAGACCATAGTAAAAGGTATCTCTCTGTCTTTCTTATAAACCCCCTTTATATTTTGAAAGGCTGCAATAAGGTCTTGCTAGAGCCTTCTCTTCTCCAGGCTGAACAACCGCAGCTCTCTCAGCCTTTCCTCACAGCAGAGGTGTTCCAGCCCTCACATAATTTCCATGGCCTCCTCTTCCTGCTTGTCCATGTCCATGCCTTTCTTTTGCTGGGGACCCCAGAGCTGGATGCAGTACTCCAGGTGGAGTCTCTCAAGATGAGAGTGGAGGGGGAGAATTACCTCCCTGGACCATAGCAGCAGGCTATGCTGCTTTTTCTGCAGCACAGGATATGATTGGCTTTTTGGGCACATGGGCAAGTGCACATGGCCATCTCGTTCATTTTTTTGTCCTCCAGTATTCCCAAGTCCTTCTCTGCAGGGCTCTTCTCAATCCCTTCACCCCCCCAGCCTGCCCCCCAATATTAAGGATTGTCCTGACCCAGGTGCAGGACTTTGCACTTGGTTTTGTTGAACATCATGGGGTTCTCATGGGCTCTCCCCTCAAGCCTGCCACAGTCTGCCTGGGACCTTGACTTCATGCCTGGCAGCTACCACCTGTGCTGCTCCCTCACACGATACTAGAAACATTAGCTTGGTGCCGCAGAAATTCTCTGCTTGGGCTGTGTTTTTCA
>VZTV01046441.1:0-19945 GCA_013400875.1 Anhinga rufa
AGCAGGGCCACCTACAGCCCATGGCCCAGGACTGTGTCCGGGCGGCTTTTGAATGTCCCTGTGGATGAAGGCTCCACCATCGCCCTGGGCAACCTGTGCCGCTGCTTGGTCACCCTCAAAGTAAAAAGTGCTTCCTGACGTTCTGAGGGAACCTCCCGCGTTTCAGTTTGTGCCCGTGGCCTCCTGTGCTGTTGCTGGGCACCACATATAAATTACTTGTAATTCTCTGTAATATCCCATTTATTTGCTGTCTCCATGTAGGGTTTTTTTCCCTGCTGAATCTTTAAAAAACTCTGGAAAATGATTCGGTGAATTATATAACTCCCTCCACAAAAGCGATGGGCTGAATGAGGCCACACAACAAGCTTGCTTTTTTTTTTTTTAATTTCAGCGTTTTTTTGAATACCATTTTGACTACAATCATTACATATATTACATATTACAATATGTAATATATTACATACTACAGTAGCTCTAAGGCTAACAATAATACATTCTTTTCAGGACACAATTTCTGTTGCAATTAAAAAAAATTACATCTTTTCATGGTACTTACAATATTTATTTTTCTTTATTACCACCATAGTTGCCGATCTTGAAGTGAAAACGAGGGAAAAACTGGAAGCTGCCAAAAAGAAGACTAGTTTTGAAATTGCTGAGCTTAAAGAAAGACTAAAAGCAAGCCGTGAAACCATCAACTGTTTAAAGAATGAAATCAGAAAACTTGAAGAAGATGATCAGTCTAAAGATATGTGATGAGTGTTGACTTGATAAAGACCCTATACTGAAAACGGAAGGACTTCAGTCATGGAATTGTAGGCGTTCTCTTGATTTCTGTAACTGAGACCACGTGAACTTCACTTGCAAATGATTGAAGTATGTGGCAATCGGCTTCATAAACGGAAGAAAAAAGAAAGGATGTATCCTTGTATTATAGTTAAAATCTCTGGGTACTGAACAATTTATTTCAAGCAGAAGGGGTCTTGGAGACCAGACTACTTCTTTTTGTTGTTGTTGTTTTTTTTTTTTAACTGCATTTGAGTGGTATATGAAAACTTTTTATTAAGTGTTGTATTAGTTCAATGTGATTTTACAAAATGCTGGTGTTTACTTTTTTTACTTGTTTTTTATACTGATTGTTTAGAAATGCATCTTCAAAGCTGAAAATAAAACATGCGGGTTTTATATTAATATTTTTTGTCTCTGTCCAGTTGTGGGCTTCAAGAACAATTGTAAATAGCATACCCTGATTTAAGGCACAGGTTGAAATACAAGGGTATGCAAGTTGCTTAAGTCCGGTTACAGGGATTTCTGCACGCCTGTCTGTTATCAGCGCAGTGAAAGAACTTTCTGAAAACAGGATTCTACTTAACTTGTATATCTACAGATAAGAGTTTCAAGCCCCACATCTGCTTTAACACATATAGATGCATCAATTATACAAGTTATGCTCAGAAGCAGGAAATTATTCTGGTCCTGTTTTGTAGAAGTTGAATATTTGTACTGTATTGCATTTATTCTTAAGTAACTAGCAAGTGTTCGTCCTGAAAATTTAATACATGATCTTTTGCCTATAACTTTTTTTTATCCTTCCCCAGTTTGTAGAGGTAAAAGAGCCTGACAGAGATGGTGCTACCTCAGGTTTTGAAAAGGCTCGGGCATCTTTTCTGGTGCTTCAAGACACCATGTTGCAGTAAACTCTGCTAGAGAATCAAACATCCCACATCCCCCCCTCCCACAAGGAAACAGTATTATCACTGCTAAGATTTAGAACTGAAACAGTTTGTAAACAATTATTACACACACACACACACACACACACACACACACACAGCTTGTAATCCACGCAGATCCTTCCCAGCACAGACTCACACAGCTTGTAATCCACGCAGATCCTTCCCAGCACTGCAGACTCATTTTCCATTTGGTCCAGTTTCCTTGGTCCAGTTTCCTTTTAAGCATTAGGCAATTTCAGTACAGTAGAATGTGCCATTTTCAGAGCTGTGCATTGAAAATAAGACTTGCATGGGCCACAGTATATTACACTTTTTAAAGCTGAAAGAACACACGTTAGTGAAAAGTTAAAAATATTCATGCAATTTTCTTTTATGATACTTTATTATTCAAAGTGTTTATTTGGCTGCTTCCTTGTCTTTGACGATCATCAGCAGATTTTTAAGGAAAAATATAATGGGGTTAGCACAAAGTGGGTCCTTCTACATGTATTCTCTTAGCTTCTGCAGATTTATTCCATTTCCTGAGGAGGTTTTAAGGTCCATGTGTGCATACTGAAACAAAAATGGGAATGGAAAGCACAGTTTTGGTGATACTAGGTTATATTCAACATTATTATCTTCATATTTGTCAGTTAAAATAATACTCGGAGTAACTCGGATAGAATACTAAATAGGCTCAGCAAGAGCTGTGACTAACAAGAACAGAATTATCGCAACAGGCTTGAACAGACCAAAAAAGGACAGAGTGGTACCTTTTGAATCCAACATTTTCATAGGATCCTAAAGTATTCTTTTTGTTTACATTTTCAGTAACATCCAATAACCAGTCTAGTATGCAACTTTACAGAAGCAATGATCCTGGCTCCACTGTTAGTAGCCATCAACATGCTAGACCAGTGATGTAACTTTTGTTTGTGGTTAGCGGTTTTTTTTTCCCCCCAGTTTTTCTTTCAACTTCTTGTATTATTTTTTTTCTTCTCCTTTGTGCTCTCTGTAAAGTTCATACAAGAGTTGTTAGGTTCCCCCGTCAATATTAAGGCAAGAAAATAGTGCGAATATCTGCCTGTGCTGAGCAGTTACTGTGACAGAAAACAGGAAGAATTATCTTCTGCTTTACAAAGCTCCTTATTATGTTCTGTGTTTTCATTAGAAAATACTTTCTTCAGATGCTGAGAAAGCAACTGAGCCCTGGTATTAGGCAGTAATTAAATTCTGGAAAAAGTTCATGAGAATTAAGCAGTTTAGGATTTTGGCTTGAGAATAAATGTGAAAAAAACACCTACCTCCCTGCATTTGACAAGTAAATCTATAGCTACCTTCTCTACGTGCAATCACATGGTTCTCAGCTAATAGATAGGCTATGTTTGGACCTACGTGTTCTGCCATTAAAAGAGTTGTTGATGCAAGCACCCGAGATAGCATGTGGGCACAGTAAATGTACAATACTGTGTTGACCTTCTAGTGTGTATCATTTTCAAAGTTACTAGAACTGAAATAGAGTGGGGCACCTAGGGACACAGTTGCATTTGACTTCCATTGCCTGAAGAAAAAGAAAAACCCAAACACGACACTCAGCTTTATTTCTGGCAGCCCTACGGAGATGTGATTCCAGACAAAGAGTCACAGTTTGTGCTTGCCAGGGGTTCTAACTTAAATGCCAGCTATTCATATTGCTGAGAGTGACTTCAGACTGTGGTTTCATCCTGAGTTATAATTGTGAAACACAGATGTATTTAAATTTGCTTTTCAAAGGAGGGGAAAAAAATCCCTCGTGCTATAGCACCAGTTTGATATCACTGAATTGCACAGTGCTTTGTCCAGTTGCCTACGCTGAAGCTTCAGGCTCCACTTGAAGTAACGCTTTGGTAGGTAAGGATAAAACATGGTTCATCTCAGTTTATATGCTTACTGTTACAATTTTACCATTGAGGAATGTTTACTTCAGGCTTCAAACATGCAAAATGTAGTTATTGTCATTGCTGCTTCCACTATAAAGACTTGGGGGTTTTAAGTATTTTAGCTAAGACATATTAACAGTCATCACAGTAATTTCAAACACTGACTGCTTACTCACTCACTACCTGGTATTATTTATCACTGGTCCTTTTGTTACCTAGCTCCATCTCATACAACTTACTTATTTCTTTTTGCCTTTGGGTTTGGCACGCTGTAGTTTACAGTTAAGACTGTGAAGTTGTATAAGGCTGTGCCTGGGAGGTTTCTCATCAAAAGTGCCATTATCTGGCAGGAGATGTGTAAATACACTTAATTCAAAGATTTACTTGAGGATTTTTGTGGTTAGTAGAGATGGGACTGGAAGGAATGTTAAGTCACCCTGTTCCTTTTGCTCTTGGGGAGATTCCGATTAGACACCAGAGGGAAATTTTTCACACTGAGAACAGTCAACCATTGGAATAATCTCCCCAGGGAAGTGGTTGACTCGGCCACGTTGGACACCTTCGAGTCGTCTGGACAGGGTGCTGGGCCATCTTGTTTAGACTCTGCTCTTCCTAGAAAGGTTGGACTAGATGATCCCTGAGGTCCCTTCCAATCTGTGATTCTAGACAGATGCTGCTAATAACACCAACCTAAAGACACTTTTGCTGCTTAAGCATTTAATCTGTATTAAATTCATCAGTGTTTGCTTGCTTCTTAATGGGAATCCAGAGTTAAGAGCATTTCAGGTTGTTTTCCAAACACCAGGTGGCAGGTATGTCCAAAATATTCTCCAGTCTCAACAGCATTTTCATTACTGGGATTTTGGCAGATCTGTAATATCTTTGGTTGATCTCATTTGCTTTGAGAGTTGATCATCTGATTAGACAACTTGTGTTTCTTTCTATAAAGTTGACCAAATTATCTCTTGCATGTTATGAAACTGTTCAGCAGCCTTGTGAGCAAATTGAATGTGCTGTGCCAGGAAGCAAAAAAACCAAAAGCGAATGTTTGTTTGCAATTTTTGTTCATGTGGCAAGGGAAGCAGCTTTCAAAATACAAATCATTGGGGTTGTTTTTAGGGTTTTTTTTTTTGCTTTTTCAGGCCAAGAGAGATTGTGTGACCATATGAATGAACAAAACATAACTTAGGTGCTCTACTGGACTCCATACTTTGCTTGCATCCAATTGCTTGCACACAATTGCAGGTACAAAATGGCAGGATTTTCCACAAGTAAAAGCAATTACTTTTTAAAACTTAATAGAGTAAATAAGCTTCTTTGACTACTTACTGCTTAATGAATACCATGAACGAACCTTTGGCTTCCAAGAAACCTTTGATTTTCCTGAATACAGTAGGGAAGAACAGCCTAACTTAAGTAAGGGGAAGAAGAGAGAATTAGGATGGTAAAAAAGAATAGCAACAATGAGAAATTCTTGTTATATATATGCATCGTGATATAATTGGTTGGGATTTATTTTAACATTCATTTATGATACATTTATACTATTTCATTTTTAAAATGTTTTAACCTCAAACATGAAATCATGTAAGTTTCTAGCAAAAGTCTTACTTATGCAAATAGCTAATACATGTCCAAAATTAAAATTTACAATTCCATTTTTATAGGAAACAAACGTCTTGAATGCCTAGTGATTAGGCCATAAAAAGAACTCATTAGCATTGGAACATGCAGTATTTGTCCTACTCCCTCCCTGATAATTACTATACTTTCTAAGTTGTTCATGTATTAAACGAGTGGCTGGCACTTCTTATTCTCACAGTTGTGGAGAATTCTGTACTTTAGGATGGAAACAAATTTCATGTGATCTACTGGCTTCTGCTTTGCAAATACTTTCACCTGAAGTGATCAATAACCTTTTTCTTCAATGTCTAATTCTGCAATGTATGGCAAATCTGATATTTTTTCACACTCTACAATTCAGCCTTATTTCAAATAGCATATTTCGTTTAACCTCTGATCTAGAATGTTGTTAAAATGCATGGTGGAAGACACTTCTAAGTTTCTCAGTGAAACATTCTGGTACCTTTATTCATCGGATCAAGAAACAAGACATATGGCTAAGAAAGGTCTTCTTCACCTGCTGAATTGATCAGACAAAACTGCACCTGAGTTTAATTACTCCAAACAAAAGATTTGAAAACATTTCACAGTTAAATCATAGTTTCTAAGCTTGCATCTTTAAGTACTAGCATGCTGGGTAAATACAGGTATTAAGAGTTGCAAAACCAACAAGGTTTATGCCTCTATGCATGTAACAAGGGCGACAGCTTTTAGACTTAAACTTTGGAGGATGAATAGTGCTGCAGCACTCTGCTGTTCCGTGTGCTGAGTCTGTTGAATGCAGCAGGGCCAGCATGTGGCTCCTTTTTCCCCGTCTATGTTTATTAAAGCAAGAATTAATCCAGGTAATTTTTGTTTTAATCACAGTCCTAATTAGAGTGACAACTGTCCCACCTAAAGCTCCCTTCAGGTCCTAAGCCACCTGAATTCTGAGTAGGTAATATGGAGAACCTTGAAAAGTTAGGTTTGAGGGGCTTGCAGTTAACTGTTGGTGTTATTTCCTGGTTTCTGTCTGGAAGTCTATGTAGTATTTAAAGCACTTACTCCGTAAATTAAATATTCCTGAGGAAGACTGGATCTGCATCTCACAGTTTTAGAAGTTCTTAACGATGAGGTCATAGGAGTACTGGGCACTGGTACTATTCCGTGAGCTATAGACAGTCAGCTCTGCAGGACTTCTCCAGGACTGGACAGGGAACAGGCGAAGGAAAACCATAACCTCACTTGGTAATTAAGACATGGCAGAAAACAAATTGAGTGCTTTTTTTTTGAGCTGAATAAAGCTACCATCTCAGAAACAGTTTTTTTTTATACTAATTTTAATTTTTTACTAAAGAAAGTAAACTTTTACTTAGATCCTTAGTAAATGAACATGTCTAAATTAGATGGATTTCCTATTACCTTTAGAAGCTACACACCTTTTTAGTGATTGTAGAAGAAATGTACATATTGGACAAATTGGAAGTGATTTTTTTTTTCCTACTTGCTACGGGTTAGGCACATTTGCATGGTGAGGCAGGACACAGGACAGGCACTTAAACTAGACAGACTGGACTCTGCCACCCTCCTACGTGGTGTTTAGAAATGATCAAAGCATCCCCTGCTTTGCAAAGCTTTGTGGATGCTCTGAATCTTCCTTTTTTAGTCCTTATCAGCAACAGCCAGGAACTGCAGTGTTAGATGAACACGGGCATTGCCCTGGATCGTGACAGAACATTGTGGGCAATGGCAGAGTGCAAAACTGATTTGGTATGCAGCCAACTGCCAGGCGTGCTGCTCCTCTTGGGTAGTAAGTAGTTCATACTCTTTGAGTATCTCATCACTATTAAGCTAAGGCTTTTGGAAGTCTGATAGATACGTACACATAAATTTAAACAAAGCATTTTTTCAATTTGTCACCTAGCCACTGCTACTGTATTACCTCTTGCTGACTTTGCAGTCAAATGATTTTCTTGTAGCGTACTTTGTACATTTGCCCCAAGATTTGCCCTCTCTCCGTCTCTCCTTAGTTCTATGCTACAGCACCTTCACCACACAACAAGGAGCACTAAAGAGAAAGGATCTCTTAAGACAAAAGCGAAGTACAACTTGGTTTTGCTGCTGCTGTTAATCCCAGAGCTTTATGTGACACTGATGCTATAGAGTGCTAGCTTCAGAGTCTTGCCTAAATCTCGAGATAGTTTGTGTGACAACTTTGAATATATTTTGTGATCATCTAACAGCTGTCCACACAAAAGCATGTTGAACTTGGCTAGTGCCATTATACATGTGTCACCTCTCCATGGTCGCAAAAACCTGTGGCTGAACCTCTACTGTTATGTCCCTGCTGCAAAAAATTAAAATTTACTGATCTACAGTATTTTCATAATAGCAATATTTTGTAAACTGCATCCAATGCTAAATCATTGATGCACTGTGTCAGACACTTACTTACTTGTTATCATTACAGCTTTGGTTAGAATTTCTGCCTAAAAAAACCTCACTACCAAATAAATCAACTCAGTTACTTGGGTGCATTCTGATCTCTTTACTGCTCCATAGACATATCTGTGATTCTGTGACTGACTGTGGTCTACTCTACTTGGACTAGAATTGCATCCAAACTAACTTCAGTAAAGGCACTTTGTAATTGTGAAGCAGAACTGGATTGGAAATAACATTCTCATGATCAAAGATTCTAAGAAGCTTTTGTAGTAATTGGAGAATAACAACTATATAAAATATGTTTGCTTCTCATATTTAAATTAAGCACAAAGATAAAATGCATGAGAGGCTTATTAAATGAACATACAGATACTGCATCTGATAAGATCAAAGCAATTGAGTGGTATTTTAATTTAGGCATTTGACTGACTTGGTCTAAAAAAAAAAGTTTTTGAAGTAATGCTGGCCATGTTCCATAATATCTGAGAGGTTCACTCAGTTGTGGATTGCTCCACTGGGCTATTCCCTCCACTGCTGATATATTATTTATATCATATCCTGAGAATACTGTACATGCAAAACGCGCAGGCAGAGTTCCAGGCCTGAAGGCCTTCAATCTAAATGGGCAATATAGGATGGGTGGTATAATAAATTGCAGTTCTTTACTTGAACTGTAAGAAATGTCTTTCAGGTCTAAAATTATACCCTTCCACCACTTTGAACTGAAGAAGCACTCAGTACAGTTCTCATCCTGTGGCAACACAACTCAGTCTGGCTGTAGTGGATAAGTGAAGCGACTGCTGTCTATGGGTTTCAACATCCTTAACAAAATAGGCTTCCTTTAAAAAATTAGTATTCCTGGAAGTCACTTGCATGAAAATTGTTCTTATGGTTTTAAAAAAGGAGAGATGGAAGTAAGATGAGCCAAAATTCTCTGAAAATCTCTCATATTTATCAAAAAGGCTTTGATTTGGGGGTTGGAGTAGGCATCCAGTTGTTTGGTACAGAACTAAGTAGACTTGGGAAGAAAAGCTAAGAACAAAACCTCTATGCATCTTGCTTTATTACTCTGATAAAATAAGCCAGTAGCTACCCATCAATTGTATATGTAGAACAAAACCCCAAATACTTCATGCTGCTTCATAGAGGTTTGCACTAAGTGGGTCTTAAATAAGACCAGGATAGGATATGCAGCCTGCCCTGAGCTCTGTCATGACGAGCAACTATTTGAACATCTCAGGGAAGGCCAAGGCTATGACAGAGAGAGAAGGAAAGAAACATCAAAGATCAACTGCGGCCCACAGTTACCAGTTTGGTTCTTCTGTCACAATGAAGGTCTCTTCCGCACGGGGGCTGAAGCTTTCTCAGTAGTGGAATGAACTTCCCCAAGAGTTGAAGACTTATAAACTTCAACTTTTCTCACTTCATTTCAACAATCTACTTCTTTGGGTTCTTTAATATCAACACAAGCCCTTTTTTTTAATGCCTCATTAAAGCAAAAACTGTTCTGTCATCTTTCTCTCCTCCTGCTAACAGGCAGTATGGAAAAACAAACACAGTGGGACAAGTATCTCTTTATAGTAGAGTTAGCCAGTCCCGCCTGAGTCACACTGCTTTGGGAAAAATTCCATGAGCAGGACCTCCTCGGTCTCCATCCTTCAGACTCTTCCTCATACTTGTTTCTGCGTGAGAGAATAATGTTGGTGTATATTTTGATTCTGCCCCTGATTTGGCTTAAAATATATGCTATTATACGTAATTGAAGGGAAATCTAATTATTTCTGCTTAAAATAATTATTGCTTAAAATGCCATTAAATTAACAAGTCTGCTTTTATTTCCCCTGTTTCAAGCAATTATGTAGTTTGCTTACACCAGCTTTATGTGTGAATTTAGGCAGTCCTAATATTGAGAAATAATACGCTGGCTGCAAAATGAGACACTGTAAAAGCAGTGTTCTATTCCATTACCAGTAATTCTGATTTGCCATACTTCATCTGTTCTTCTTCTGTGCCTCTTCTGAGGGAACATGCCCAAAGTTATCTCATAGACTTTGAGGTTGGCTATCTCAGCTCTAATTTTAAAGATTATTTTTTTAAGGGTTGGAGTGGTTCCTCACCTTGGATGGCCCATTACCCTCCGTGGTTTCTGCCCACGTCGTAAGAAGGTTCTTGCTTTCCTGAAGAAGCCCACTCCTTATATAGTGGGGAGAAATGAAAACAACCCTGGCATTTATGTTCTTCTTCTCTTAAAACATCAGGCTGTGATCAGCAGTTCAACGGCGGCTTCATAAGCTGAGCCTTGCCCCAAGCAGAGGTGGGACCCTTCAAGGGAAGGGTAGGTGATATCTTTCACAGATTTTCATCTGTCTGTGTAAATCACGATGCTCAGTTCATTCACGCCTAGTTGTGATTTTGGAGTACGTGGGACAAAGGCACATGAATAAAGGAGAGCAAAGCCTGCTGTACCAGTGTTGAGAACTGTTGATCTTGCACTTTCTCTGACCACTGCTTTCACTAACAAATTATGATTAAGAGGCAGGAAAGAAGAGTAATTCTGCCAGTGTGAGCTTGGGTTCCCTCTGCAGATTTACTGCTCAGCAGGCAGAGATGTTTTAGAAGACAGAAAGGGAGTGCTTTTCACTGTTTTTCAATGTGACAATTTGACTTCTTCAGAGAAGCTCTTACTTCTTGCATAAAGCAATATATCCAAGCTAGAGGAACTGCACAAGGCCACTGTGGGTCCAACTGACATCACTATTTACATCAATGTTAATTTGAAGTAATTTTATCTTTTCTACTCCAGATAGGAAAAACACTGGATGAAAACAAGCACAATTATATCTGATTTCTCTAAGTCAGATCTATCACTGCTAGGGGAAAAAATTCAGGTTGCAACTTTACATGTTGCTTTAAATGTTCTTCCCGAACACACCAAAAGGCAATTTTCTTGAAAAAGCCAGGGCATCTCTCTCATTGCACAGGACAGAATAACTTGTGTGTTAGAGAAAGGAGTTTCAGAAAGGCAGATACATAAATCTGGTATGTAATGTAGATGAGAATTTGATATTAAAGTCCATTTCCCAAAGACAATTCAATCATTCTGCCAACCACAACATCCCTTAGTTGCGCAAATGACCAAGTAGAGCAGCAATTATCTGCCTATGCCAATGTAGGTCTTTCCACCACTAACTATATTTTTTTGTAAAGGTACCTGCTGCCCCTATAGGCACTGTGCCCCCTCAGAGTCGTTTTAACAATCTCTGAGCATGAAAAAAAAAAGTTTATTTAAACGTAATCCTGGAACCTGGAATGATTAATCCATCCATTCATGAAAAGCATCAAAAAGATACTTTGGAGGTTTTATGAAAATAGTATGACTTATTCTGTAAGTAATTCTGTAAGCTGATGGCAAAATACATACCAGTAACAGCTGTTCGAGTAAAAGTTTACATCAATTTAATAGAATCACAGAATGGTTTAGGTTGGAAGGGACCTTTAGAGGTCATCTAGTCCAACACCCCTGCAGTGAGCAGGGACAGCTTCAACTACACCAGGTTGCTCAGAGCCCCGTCCAGCCTGACCTGGAATGTTTCTAGGGATGGGGCATCTACCACCTCTCTGGGCAGCCTGTACCAGTGTCTCACCACCCTCATTGTAAAAAATTTCTTCCTTATATCCAGTCTAAACCTACCCTCCTTTAGTTTAAAACCATTACCCCTTGTCCTGTCACAACAAGCCTTGCTAAAGAGATCACCCCCATCTTTCCTATAGTCCCCCTTTAAGTACTGGAAGGCCGCAATAAGGTCTCCCCGCAGCCTTCTCTTCTCCAGGCTGAACAACCCCAACTCTCTCAGCCTGTCCTCACAGGAGAGGTGCTCCAGCCCTCTGATCATCTTCATGGCCCTCCTCTGGACCCGCTCCAGCAGCTCCATGTCCTTTCTGTGCTGGGGGCTCCAGAGCTGGACGCAGCACTCCAGGTGGGGTCTCACCAGAGCAGAGTAGAGGGGCAGAATCACCTCCCTCGCCCTGCTGGCCACGCTGCTTTTGATGCAGCCCAGTTTTCTTTTCTCACTGTCTCAGATCCTATATGTTGTCATCCTATGGCCAGACCTTCTGTAACTGCAATGTTTCTCCTGACTGGAAACCAAAGCAGGACATATTCTTATAAGGATGCAGGCCCAAGGAAAAAGCGGTGTTATTTTTAACATTTTCTCTCTAGTAGTCACCATTCATAACTTACAATATACACTGTGAAAAGACTGAGAAAACCATTGATTGACTTAAATCTGCCTTAATTTTTTACCAAAGGCAAAAACTGCACACACTGGTGCTTAATCATACTTTGCATCATGTACAAGCATGCACTCTTCTATACAAATTCCATCAGGTGTTTAATCTGCTATTGCAAAAATACTTATTTGCATACAATCACACCCTGCTGCGGTTTTAAATGTTTTCTGAGAGTACATTTTGAGCCTATTATCTTAACCTCACTGCCTTTCTACCCACATATAGACTAGCAGACATGCAAACCCTTTAATTTTTATTCAGGCCTGACTGCAATTAAGTTGAAGTGCATTTGTTCTTTAAAACTATAGGACTCAGCTTATTCCCTAAGTATTGTTGGTGAATACACTGTTGTTCAGCTGCTGAACTCTAGCAGAGTCTGCGTCTTACAAAAAGATGTTCTTATTACAGGAGAAAACAGTGATGGGCAGTTCTGGGTATTTTTGTAGTCTGAAGACTTTGTTTGTGGCATGCATGCCAGCTGTTGAACAGAAGCAGTCAGTCACAAACAGCACTATCTAACCTTTCAGAAGTCTTAACCCAGATACCAAGAAGCCCTGACCCTAGTTAGAGAAATCAAGATGAAGAACATATTTTTATCAGCTTTCTTGTTGGAGACGGGTTTGATCCAGATGCAGAGAACATTCACTTACACAATCACATTGTGTGACAAGGCAGTATGCTAGGTATACTCTTCCCCATCATTCAGTGTCTGACAAACTAATTTTATATCATTTGTTTAAAGAAGACATTGGAAGTAAAAACTGAAAACTCTTAAGTGTGGACAACAATTTACTGAGTCCTGCTATAGCTGCACCCTGACAGACAACTCCTCCTCTTGATGTATTTTTACAAACTATTTTAATGACTACTGTCAAGCCACTAGACAGAATGTTCCATAGCAGACTCTTGCTTTCATTATGGCAAATCCAGTGTGTCTTGTCCCCACTATGCTCTTGCACTGAGTTTTCATGTATATTAGTTAACCCAGTCCAAATATATTCTACTTTTGTAAATTAATATACAATACGGAAAAATGTATAGTTAGGGCACAAGCACATGGTAAGAACCAACTTAAGAAGACATAACCACGTAGGTTGCAATGGGCCTCAGGAGGCCATCTAGGACCACCTACTGCTTAAAGCAGGGCCAGTTAGAGCAGATTCTTCAGGGCCATTTCTAGTCAAGCTTTGCATATCTCCCAGGAAGGAGGTTGTACAACCTCTCTGGGCAACTTGTTCCATTATTTGACCACCTTAATGATATAAATAAATAAATTAATAAATAAATCTATCTTTGTGTCTAAGCAGAATTTCCCATGTTTCAACATATGCCCATTCCCTCTCGACCTATCACTGTGCACCTCTGAGAAGAATCTGGTTTGGTCTTCTGTGCAGGCAGCAGCAGTAAGATCTTCCCTTAGCTGCCTCCTTAAGGCTGAACAGTATCAGTTCTCTCAGTCGTCTACAACACACCGTTTTTCCAGACCCCTGATCATCTTGGTGTCTCTCTCTTGTATGAGCTGCAGATGGCCATACTGTTTCAGACTATGCAGGTATGCCTAACTCATTTCTGATTCTTAATGACCAGGACTAAACAGTCAGGAAGAGAGTATAAAGAACAGGTCAGGTATAGCACAATCCTTCCTGATATATATTCAGAGATTTCAGTAAATCATTGGTTAGGGAAAACCTGAACCAGCTGCCAACGCACTGCCTCCCTTTTGAGTTTAGTCCCTTTTTGAAAGTAATGATAATTTCAGCCTCCATATTTCTGGAAGCAGTGAGCTCCACACTTTAGTTCTGCAGCATCTGAAAAAAAGACCAGCTTTTGGTTGTTTTAAACCTGCTGTCCATTATTTCCCTTGTTTGCCCACTTATGAGAAAAAGTGAGCGAGAGTTCCCTACCATCTTTCCACAAGCCACCTTTTTATATAGTTCAATCATCTTCCCTCAGTCACCCAGGCATTGTCACTTTGGCTTCTTCAACCTGAAAAATCCAAGTGTTGCTAGTCAGGTTTTGAACAGAAACCATTCTCTATGCTCTGCTATTCTTTACCTTCACCTTCTTTCTGACCTGTGAAACCAGAGCTTCATAATGTTCTCTAGATGCAGCCATACGGCTGATCTACACAAAGATGTCGCAACATTTTCTGCTCCATTCTGTCTTCCTTTTCTAATAATTCCTGGTGGTTTTGACTTGGAGCTGGAAATGAAGTTTCCAAAGAACTACCTATAGAGACTCTAAGAACTCCTTCTTCAGCAATAACAGCATATGTAGAACTTACCACTAGGCACATATAATTAAGATTGGTTCTGCCTGTACACATTACTATAATTACACATTTGTTGAGACTGAATTTCAACTTCTTTTTTAACACCCATGCTGCTCAGCAGAATGAGATCCTTTTGCAACTCCTTGCTGTCAGCTTCATACACCACTGCTGTAAAGGATTTTGCGTCAGCAGCAAACTGTGCCGCTTCCTTAACCACTCGCTTTCCAAGACCATTTCTAAGTATGCTAACTAGTGCAGGTCCCAGCATGAATCCCTGTGGGAGTCCAATCATAACTCTCCCGCAGTGTAAAAAAATTACTATTTATTGCTACCCCATTAACCCTTCTCTTTCAGCTAGTTACTAATTCACAGGACAGCCTTCCTTCCTAACTTAGGACAGCTAATGTTCTTTAGCAGCACTGGTGAGGGACTGTGCCAAAAGCTCTTTTGAAATCACTACAACGAATGTATCACCCTGGTTTATCAGTTTGTTGATTTTGTCAAAGAACTTCATACTTATGACAAAGTTTCTCTATCTACAAAAACCCATGTTGATTTTTCCATAGTCTGACGTATCTGTCTGTATGCTGAAGCCTCACCCCAGCTCTCCGATTTGCTTGTATCACCTGAGACAAGTGTTGGTGACTACACCAGTAAGAGGACTCAGATGCTGAAAATGAACACTTATGATCCTTAAATCCCAAATGACTGCCTTCAAAATTCTCATCCAGATGCTTTCTAGCTATGGAGGTGCTTACATTCCACAAATTCTTATTTCAGTGAGGCTCCCAAAACATCCCTTATGGCTTTAGCATATACTTCCCAGCAAGCTAATTCTAATCCTAAAGGTCCAGCCCAGACAGTCAAATCAAACTATTTCAGTGGCTAGGATTAAGGAAGCTGTAATAACCGCATGATGGCTACAGAACACCCCAAGTGAAGGAAAATATTAATATATATGTTCACAGACTGAAGATGAAACCAAACCCACATCCCCCACAAGCAGAGTTTTGGGGTTTCTAATCACTGAACTATAGGAAAAGGACAGGATCATTTCTCCTACCCCTTAAATGTTTACATCCTGTATAAAGGGGCCCCCTTAGGCATCTAACAAGAACGAGTGTACTGAAGTGAACTCCAAGTAAAGCAAGCAGCTCCTTCCAACTCAGTTAGTTTTGAGGATGCTGAGAGACACCCTTCTAAGTTTTGCAGCTGTACTTGCTTGCCTGCTCTGCCTCTACATTGAAACACCTCCCATGTAGCTGTGTTGGCAAAATGGACTATTTGTCAGAGTCCTGGTTATGAACTTGCAGTGCGGACCTAACTTAACATTCCTGAATTAGCACAGTAGTGGTTGAGGCAGATGCACATAGTCCATCTGCTGATTTTCCAAACGCAGTCGTAATACCTGCTTGTGGAACACAACAGACACAAGCCCAGCATCTTACAAGATTCTCTGGCGCTAAGTCCTGGCCAGTGACTTCAGTCACATAAATGTTATTGGCCTTTCACTGTGAAAAGTTTAGCCAGCTTCTTGTTCAGAGTGGATCCGACGTGATCCCATTCCTCTGCTTGCTTCTGCCATGTACCATATAGGAAACCTGGATAGAGAACTAGTTGCAATTGATTTCACCCAGCAGCAAGGTTCTTCAACATTAACTGCCACAAATCATAGCACTGCAGGACCAAGACCCTCTGTAGACCTAATCACAGAATCACAGAATGGTTTAGGTTGGAAGGGACCTTTAGAGGTCATCTAGTCCAACCCCCCTGCAGTGAGCAGGGACAGCTTCAGCTACACCAGGTTGCTCAGAGCCCCGTCCAGCCTGACCTGGAATGTTTCCAGGGATGGGGCATCTACCACCTCTCTGGGCAGCCTGTGCCAGTGTCTCACCACACTCGTAAAAAATTTCTTCCTTATATCCAGTCTAAACCTACCCTCCTTTAGTTTAAAACCGTTACCCCTTGTCCCGTCACAACAGGCCTTGCTAAAGAGATCACCCCCATCTTTCCTATAGTCCCCCTTTAAGTACTGGAAGGCCGCAATAAGGTCTCCCCGCAGCCTTCTCTTCTCCAGGCTGAACAAACTCAACTCTCTCAGCCTGTCTTCATAGGAGAGGTGCTCCAGCCCTCTGATCATCTTCGTGGCCCTCCTCTGGACCCGCTCCAGCAGTTCCATGTCCTTCCTGTGTTGGGGGCTGGATCCCAATCCACAAGCCTTGTAAGTAAAATCAAACTTTATTTCTTCTCTTGTAAAGGAAACACAAAAATAATTCCACTAATGCTAATGAAGTATCAACTAACACAATGACAAATGTCCTAAGAATACCTAAGTAGTTATTCACTCAATGAATAAATAAATAAGGCAAAGGGCACTTGCTGCACACTGAGATTTAAAATAACCAGCTGTTCTCTACTGTGAGAGTCATCTATTCTGCGCCCTGAATGAGGAACGGGCAAAACAGAAAAATGGTGTATGATAGGCTACTGAAGTCTATCCTATTTTGTGTGCCCACAAGGGAGTCAAAATTACAGTTGCACAAGTTGCCTAATTTTTAAAAGTTTGACATTGTGACAATCCTCTTTGAACGCTGTTTTATACATAGTACATCGTCAAGCATGCACAGTTCTGAGGCCCTGAAAATCTGAAATACGAAGGGGTGAAGTAAGGACATAGCAGCAGTCTTCACTTGGAATTTCCTTGCTTTTGTCAGCTGAAGTCAGATCTTGAATGTTATTGCAACACACTGTAGCTTTTTTGCATTTAATTAGATTTACATCGCACTTGGTTATCACAGGCTAGTTGGAAACATTCTACAGTCAACACACTGATGCTCCTCCTGGGAAACAGCCAGCAAGAAGTTAAAGGAACTGCGTGTGGCAGCCTTTGTTACGGGAATGAAAACAATTCAATTTGGTTAAGCAGAACATTCATTTGTGAGGAGAACTGAATTTGTATATGTATAATTGGGAGGCCCAAAAGGCAGCTTCACTTGCAATGATGTTTTTGAGGCTTTCAATATTCAAGTGGTAAGGGACCAAATATCTAGTATCTCAAGGAGTAAAACACATAGTATCTCAGGACAGCAAGCTCAGCCTAAAATAAGGTCAGAGAAAATACCTACGTTTATAATTATGTTTTGCAGCTCATTGTATTATCTTTAAAAGCCTACCGACCAACTGCCACAGTGACAAGTATTCTCTCCTTCACAGTACATTACCTAGAGCTCACGGATCCTTTAAGCATGTCAGTGGTATATTTGTACAAGAACAAGACATCCAAGGAAAACCAAATTACAATACAGACAGCCACCTGAGGAATTCCTGAATGACTGCTCCACTTTTCCCTGGGTATCACAGGAATAAGAGCAGAAGGTTTGTCGTATTCCAGCAGTCATTTCAGGAAAAGCTTCAGTATGTCAATTAAAATTTTGAGCTGCAAGACGCCTTTATTTACTATTGGATTGAAAATTTCTTTTTTTCATTTTTACCTGAAATGTTGACAACTTAACTAATGATGACAGCATTCAATGAAGTTATGAACTACTTCATTGTTTAAATTATGGGTAAAATATGGGTAAAAATGGTTTCAATTATGGGTTCAATCTTGTACTTCCTTCTGAAAAAGACTATTAACTTCACCAGGGTGGTGTTCTTTCCCTAAGAAGTGCAGGATCAGGCCATAAGTGGATGCTGCATAGCCCTTACTGTATGCAAGGGCTTTGTTCAACTGTGAAAACAAAAACATCTTGATTTATATACAAAGGGTCATTCTACTTAGTGTGCCACATGAGGGGAGGCAGAATGTGACGTGACTGGCGTTACTCTGTTCAGCTAGCACACTAAGTCCAACTGTCTCTCTTTGTAAATCTGTTTTCCAGCTCCTGAAATGTAATTATAGACTGAATGTGTGGTTTTTTTTAAAAAGAAGTTTTTGTTATAGCGTCAGATGGATTTTGGAAAGGCGGGGGTCGGAATAAAATTACACTCTAGGTAGCCTCTTACAGCAGAGAAAGAGAGCGAGCTTCTGTACCACATTTCAACCAGAAACACGCTTTTGCTGCTGAGTCATAAACCCCGAAAGACAGTGTTTCTAATGGAGCCCTCACCTATAGCTGGGTTAGGTGGTACCTATAGCAATATCAAAGGCCTTCTCTATTACAAAACAAAGTGACTGCAAAGTTCTATGATTTGTCATAAGGCTGTTGCTATGGTTTTATTTTTAAGGGAAACTGTTTACTCTCCGGTGTTTACTTCAAGAGTGGAATTTATAGTTAAAATATTAAGGATCTGAATCAGTATCCATCTCCAAAAATACTCCCGGACTTCATACTGTGGTATAGACATCTCACGGCGATCAAAAAAGACTTCCCTGATGAGAAGACAAGCTATACATGAAATGGCATAGGTTCCAAAGTTCTTGGGAAGAAGAAATATAACCCCTTCACTTCATACCCTTGAGAAGTTTGTTGCCGTGAATCTCTGAACAACATATAAAAGGAAACTGCAGAAACACAATGCAGAATTTGGCATTCTGTTCCCCAAGAGTCCCCTCTGTGTAAGGCCCAGGCGTTAAGAAAGAATACAAGATAAATAAGGGAGCACTTTCGTAATCAGATAAATCTGCTATTAAAATCTTGTATGTGACTGGACTGTTCTCTTGCTTACAGAACTGAATACTGCCTAAATCAATGAAGATCACAGGCAAAAGCACTTGACCCGTGGAGCCCAAATTTCAGGATAAAACCCACCACAAAATGTTGGTACCATCTTGTAAGAATCTAGGAACTGGAACAAGAGGGATCTATGAACTGATACTGAAATACATTAGGGCAGTGAAATGAGAACTTCTGGAAATACAAGCTACAGTGTATCTGACACAGTTCAATCTTATTTCCTCTTCAAAGACTAACATTTTTTCAACATATTTACATGATCTTCTAATTTTTAAATAAAAAGGAGGTGTTAACCTGAAAATTTTCATTTGTGGTGAAAATGTCATTATTAATAAAGGAGTAGATTCTAAATAGTACTAAAATTTAACACCTCTAAAGCGAACATTTAATTGGGTAAACCAGTTATGAATCAGAGAATGATGAAATGTATGATTTCTTTTGTTGCCTCAGAAAAGCCATACATTTAACACACCCAGTAGCCACTGTATAAAACCATATAAGAAATGCCCAAGCAACCAAATAGAAATGTTTATCTACTAAAATAATAATTATACAAATTTTAGCTCTGGGCTAACCACTTACGGAAAAACTTTAAGGGTGGCAGCAGCATCTAATTTTTAAAAAAGCTGTAGTGAAACAACAGAGGAGGTGCTTGACTCCAAAGTTCTAAGATGTAAAGAAAGTTTAGGAAGATTTAACAAAACTGAAGATGCTAGCAAAGGATTTAAAGCACTGTAAGTTCATAATTTGCAGAAGTCTGCAAGCAGCTATGCAATCTTCGAAAGACTAGCAATCTGTACAGTATCTGGATGGAGCTGCAATAATCTCAGTCTGGGATGACAAAAATGATTGTAGATACGACCGGCGACCAGGATGTCATGGATCCAAAATATCCATGAAGGGAGAAAGTGAAGGAACAACACTGTGACCAGTTAGAAATCCCCAACAGGAATGAGACACAGCAAGGTCTTAAGAAGCCAGAAAACCACCTGGAGAAAGATATCAAGAAGATCAGGGGACTGGAGC
>VZTV01046443.1:0-12215 GCA_013400875.1 Anhinga rufa
TATTTGGTTGTTTGGGGTTTTTTCTCCCTTTAGTGTATCCCTAATTTAAAGCGTATGTCCCTTTACAAAGAAAACAATCTCTTGCTGTCATACCATGAGACATTACAAAAACATTAGGGATAATTCGTGTGCAATTTAAAACAGACCCCACAGAGCAACTGGTGGTCTAATGACAACACACCACTCTGTGACACCACGGGTCTAGGGTAGGGATGGTCCTTTGGCCCCAGCAGCCCCCAGAGAGGGGTGTGGAGACATCACGTTCACTGCCAAGCAGGGGAATGCTGCAATATTTGCCTTTTTTGCTGTGTGACAAATTGCCACTAGTCCTTGAAAGCACCAAGCTGAAGCCCTTACTCCACCAGAGGGGCTGGTGGGCAGCATCCAAGCCTCCCCCATCTCTCCCAGGCTGTCCCATGTGGAGCCACCCTGGGGAGAGGATGGAGTGTGCATGCTCTTGCAGCAGGGCTTGGTGCATGCAACTGGCAGTGGGAAGGGAAAGCGCTGCTGAGACACTTCATCCTTGACATTGCTCTGCTGACAGGGTGGGAACTGGCAGGCAGGAATCGCCATCCTGTGCCCCATCTAAGGGGCTTGTTGCCACCATCCTCAGTAGGGACACCACCAGTCCCAGCTGGTCCCAGACAGAGGGCAAGGAGCCCTCCAAGGGGTAGCAGTGCAGTTGGGTGTTGGTCAAGGTTCAAGACCTTAGTCCTAAGCTGGAGCCTAAGCATCAGGTCTAATGTTTCCCCTTTGCTCTGCCCTTCCTCTACCCTGGCCTCCATGATGGCACTTTCTGCTATGAGCTCTTCCAGAAGGGCACATGTGTACTCAACACAAAGGCATGAACCACCGCCAGCAAAACAAATTTTCTAGAGTTTTGGCTGAATAAACCCACTCAGGTGAAACACTGCTGGACCTGTCTATGCCCTACAGGAGGACAAAAAGCCCAGTGTCACATCCGTCACCTTAAATCTGCGGATTTCAGCAATTGTTTCTTTTACCAGCACATAGTGACCTTAGACATAAGGAACAATCAGCAGGATTCGTGCAGATAAATATTCTAATGCACTTTATCTTAGATATGCTGCAAACATGTTTTCAAGACAGACACAGTTACTGCTCCTTCAAGACACCGTATGACCTTTAACATCATTTTCCCCAAAAGTTAATTTCTGTGATTAATGCAATGTACTAAAACCCATAAATCTGATCATTTGAAGGATTCAAATTAGGAATTATTGACAGCTGATAGAACAGAAGTGCAGAGATGAGGCAGATTTTCTCATCTGTCCATCTAAATGTTGGAATATGTATTGATTAAAATATGACATGGTATAGAACCCACCATAAATCTAAACTCTATTAGATTAACACAGGCATTCAATTAACATAAAATGACAACCTAAGAGAAAAGCCTTCAATGTCAGCCTATCTCAGTTTGTAATATTTTAACCCACCTATCTTGGCAAGTTTTGACATAAACAGAGATGTTTGCCTGGTTTCATCGTGGTTCAGTACCCACAGGTGTAAAGTTAACCCTTGGGTTAATATAGCCTCTGTGCACTGAGGTAGCTCCCCAATTTTCAAATTGAAAATACTCAAATATTCAAACTGAGCATTGTTTGAGTGAGCATATCTATGACAATAAGGCCACCATTTAAATAAATTACTTGTTTAGTGTCTTCGTTATGCATTAATCCCCTGGGCCTAGAAGGTCCCTTCTATTTGGAATTACTTCAGCAATTATTCCTTCCATCAAAAAGTCAAAACATTACTAGATGCAGCAAGAGTATTAACAGTGGAGAGAACTTTCCAGGTAGAATACATGAAAACAACACACACAGGAAACAGGAAAGCCCTTCTCTGAGCAGTGATTCCAAGGCAACTCAGACTTTATGTGAGTTACTCAGTAAGGTCCAGCTGTAGAAACCTGTGGACTCTCCAAGTGCAGGTTTTATTCCACTGGCTTCACAAAATCTTGTAAGGAAGGTCAAAATTTCATTTGTACCACCTAGACCAAAGTATGCTGCCTAAAGCACCCAGAAGAGACAGCTATAAATAAATAAAATAAAATAATATAAAACACATAAATTTGAGCTTTCTATTGCCTACTCAAGGAAGGTGGTGGAGCAGTGTGGGAACACAAATGCCATGCAAATGGCCCAATGCTTTGAAAACAGAGGAGGTTTGCTTTCATGCTTGCCTGGCACCCTTGCTGAATGAATTTCCTTTGCACAAGCATCGCACAGTGCGAAAACCATTCTCAGTGATAAGGTACAAATTTTTCTCGATGTGTAGCTGACCAGGACTGGCAGTCCTCTCGCTGGATAGGTGTGGAAATGTGAGGGAACCACTGGGATTTGGGTCAGAATATTGCAGTAAACAGGAAACGGGCTTGATTCTCACAAATGCTACACATTTCTGGTATAATTTGATTTTAGCTGGACTTAGAACCACTCACACTTAAATCAAGCTCTCAAAGACTTTTCATGAGTCTGGGAAATCCTACCCACGTGAAAAATTGTCAGATACTACCTAAATGTCTAGATTTCATGCCCTGGCTTGGAGCACTTATACGTGCAGAAAGGCATGTTCCTCTGCCTGTACAGGCTCAAGGTTTCCCTCAAGCTGCTGAAAGCCTTAAATGAATCCTATAGCCCCTGTCCCCAGCTGCTCCGCTATGGCAGTGTCATTCCTGACACGGCTGCATTTAAGCTGGCTGAGCCCGTCTGTTCCTTTCTCCTTCTGGCCAACTCATCCTATAAGGGCCACCTTTTGCCAGCCTTATTCTTTCCAGTAATCAATAATTACCTTTCTCCGCTCCCACTGATGACTTCTGGAAGGGGTAGCCTTATGTCACTGTAGCAATTGAAACCATAATCTGTGCTCTAATGAGTATTTGTCTAGGGTTCACAATTGCAAATGGGAAAGCGTTAACCCAAAGTCCCTGCAGAAGCTGACAGGGAAAGGCTGGCTGGCTGGAGCTATACACAAGTGGTGAATCCTCCCAAGAATAAAATTAGTATGTATTATTAGTCTGCGTATTATGTGCACATTTTAAAAGATACTAATTTTCTCTCTTTCTCCCCTTTTCTCCAAAGTACCACTATTTAGGACTATAGATTCATAATTGCTCAGGAAAGCCATTGTCCGTGTTCTCTTAGTATGTTCATTATATTTAATCTATCCTCAAGCCTCCATTCAAATGCAACTTGCTAATATTTTTATTATAAAATTCCATATTTTCTGTGAAGCTAACTTTCATATTCCATTTTCCCCTCAAAGAGAAACTCAAGCTCTCAACCAAGAACATTGCAAATCAGCAGTATGTGAAACAAGCAAGCTCAAAACACATTTAAAAAAAAATCTGCATGTGGATTTGTTACGTGTTCAAATTTTTTATATTGTTCACTTGTAATAATTTTCAATAGCTGATTGAAAATTTGCTGTTCTGAACCAAAAAAGCAGGGTTTTGTTCAAAAGAAATGTGCAGGACTTCAACAATTCTTTCAACTGCAATCCCATTTTTTTCATACTCAGCAATTCAACCTAACTGGCTTTCTCCACCACAGTCAGCAGAGGAAAAAAGGTTGTTTAACGGACTGGGATTTCAGATGAAAAAACAAGGCTCTTGAAAATTCTCTAACCAAGTCTACTGAATGGGATGAACAGCAAGGTGTCAAAAAGGTTGCTTTGGTGCAGGTCAGGGATCCCGTGAGCAGCAGCCTACAGATGTGCTGGGAGAAAGCCTGATGCAGCGAGATTGCCAGCCTTGTCCCAGACACAGCTGGTTCAGCCTGTACAAATAAGATCTGCTGAAGTGCTCAAACTTCTACATGTTTTCATAAATCAAGCTAAACCCATCCAGATTTTTTTTCTCCTTTCTCTTCTACTGTTGTGCTTAAAGGAGGCCAAGAACTGGGTGAGTAGGTAATTAATATAAATGGAATCTGAATTGTGGCATCACCCCCAGAAAACAAGGACTTGAGATTAATTGGAAAAGCAAAGAAAATAACCCACTTCAGCTCAAACTATTTCTGAAGTGCTGCGGTAAGCTCCATATGATATGAATACGTAACCTTCGTATGATAAATATACAGAGCCGATGCTTTTAATGCATCAGAACGAGAAAACATGGTTCATCAAAAAACCGAAGCACTTGAGGTGTGCAGAGAGCATCCCTGCCTCTCATTGCGCATGCTGGTGGGTGCGGACCCTGTACACTGACGTTGCCTCTGGGACAGATCCTTGTCCCAGCGGCACCAGCAGAAACACAAGCACCTCTGCCAATGCTGTCCCCGGGGCGTGCAGCCTGTGTGCCCCCGCTGCACCAGCCCCAGGAACCAGGAGGGATGCAGCACCCAGGTGGTGCAGGACCGCATTTCCCCTTCTTGCCCCAGCAGATCCACTGTTCCCAACTCTCTCCCAAAACCCCTTTCCCTCACTGAATGTATGAAGCATGCTGTGATTATTGTCACCAGTATTTAGTCCTCTTGAAGGTGGCAAGTCAACTATGTTACTAAGCAAAATAACTGCAGTGACTTGAATAAACAAGTAAGCAAAAATGTCTTGCAAACAATTCATTAACTGAAAATACACTACCCCTTCAGACTGAATACCTTCCGTACAAACTGAAAGGATAGACAACGGGCTGAAATAAAAAATGAATGTGATCTCCTCACAGGGATTTTGGCCACAGAGCCACAGTGGGGTCATGCTGACTCTCCATACATTGCTAGCTGAAAACTCAGGAGAGTTTTCTCCTTTGGAGAGACAGGCACAGACCAAAATCAAGATCCTAACAGGTTTGAGGAGTTATGCTGCAATGTCTACTAGCAGCCCAGGATGTACTCTGCTCTTACGCCCTGCTCCACAGGAATGGGCCCCTGACAAGAGGAGCTCTCCGGCAGAGCTGCATCCAATGGGCTGATTAAAGCACCCCACACCCCAAGGACGAACACACATATTTCTCACACTACACTGACGTCAGAGCAAAAGGAAAATGCACGCCCAGTATATAATCCTGCTTTATGCTGTGTGGAAATGGATCATTACTTTTCACCTAGCAAGATCTGCTATGAGTTACAGTAATTAGGAGGAGAAAGATGGATATGGAATCACCATGAGATGCTGTATTCTTGTAGCTCTAACAGTGCTATTTGTAGCTTGAATGCGGCACCACTTTGGTGTTAGGTAGATAGATGTACAGGACTTTTAAAGCAAAGATAGCAGGAATCAATTTTTTCACCTTCTGAAGTGGGAAATACTAGTGACAAAGTTACTGCACATCAGTGACACTCTGTGGCTCTGGGTTACTGTGAAAAATAACATGAATCTGGAGCTCCATCTTGCATTTCACTGAGACACCCGAGTCAAACACAGGACCTTGTGGAAGTCAAAGATACATCAGGAGTAAGATACATTTTTCCTCGTGCTACCTACAAGAAAGTAGCATTAGCATCACCATCTACAGCAGCACTTGGTGGGGACTGGACTGTGCCCACCCAGGCTGCATCAGCTCACATATCACCCCTCCATGCCTCGCTCAGCATATTGGCTCTGGGGCAAAATATACAAATACCCCATATTAGGGAAGGAAAAAGTTGGCTGTAATAAGAACTTGTCTTTGACTCATTTCTTTAACAAGAGAAAGAGAGTTGAGCAAGAAGCACAGATGAAACCCTTCAGACAAGTAGGGCTGCAGAAGGCCTGGGTGTTTGGTCAGGTTTGGGCACCCTACTTACAGGGGGCTCCTGCTGCCCCAGGGGACAGCCACAAAACCAGCCACAGCTCCAAGGGCTCGGCCCCAACAGGTCTGGGAAAGGGAATCAAAGAAAACCTGTGGGGCTGTGATTCTAACAAGCACAGATTTTGTATTTACACCATATGCCTCCTCTAGAAATGTATAGCAATGTACCCTCCAGCAGGGAGGAAAAGCAACATGAACAGAGAGGGGAAAATGAGTGAGTGAGCCATAGCATCATGGCCTTGCAGGGTAGCAGAAAGCACGCTCGTGGAGGAAAGGGTGAATGCCAAGGAAAGGAGCATCATCCTTTGTCTGAAGTGGCTCTGGGTTTACAAAGACCACCTGAAACTGAGCTGGCTGGTGCACAGGGATGAGCTCAGGTCTTGACGGAAAGATGAGACGTGGTACTTTGTGTGTAATTCCAACTGCACTAACTTACATCAATATTGAATTTAATTTGAATAATGTTAACAGTCTCTCAAAACCTTCAGAAGAGAAGTAGTTTAATGTCTGCAACATACACTAATGCCGGAAGAAAAATGACATGCTATTGTGTGTTCAGACATCCATAGTATTTGCTATTTGTTTGGAGTTTTATGGAGTTGGGAAGACAGATGGAAATTTTTTTTGTTAGAGCAATGCAAATGATAGCAACATTACTGGATGCCTTGTAGGAAGTCTCAGTGTGATAGCAAAGCCTCTAGATGTGAATTGTAAATTGAAATGAAGCTTTCCCATTGAAGAAACATGAACCAGATTTAGTATGGCTTGGAAAAAAAAAAATGTCAGCAACTTTCCCAACAGACTGAGGGCACACTTCACCGCATTATCTTGATGCAAACCTTTGTGATCCCACCAAAAGCGAACCCTGAGCGTTATGGTGCCCCACTGCAGCAGCCCAGGAGCTGCCATGCACTGCAAGAGTGAGAGGGGCGAGCAGAGGGCAAGACAGAGAAAGGCTGGTCTGAAACAACTGAAGAGGAAGCATCTTCCCAGCATCTCAGTAGGGAGGAGGGAATGGGACTGTAAAAGCTGTCAGAAGTGTTTTATTTGTCATTTAGGGGCAAAGTGCGGGTATTGTCAAGAACAAAATTATCGTTCACTCCAGCTTTTCATAAATAATTCGGGACAAAACGCCTTCAAGCCACGAGAGCTTGGGGTGTACACTGCGTGAAGGAGATCACTCCTCAGACCCGTGTAACGGGAGGCTCTGTTTCCTCTTTCTGAAAGCTGAAGTGACACCCCAGGCACTTCGTAACCGCCCGCGCTAAACACCCAAGCTCACCCCGGTCTAGCTGGAGTGAGGCGAGCCCTTCCCAGGGCGGACGTGGCCTTGCCTGTCCATCTTCAGCAACGGGTAAGTTTCCAGTCTTAAGTGACCTTAGGTTAAAAAAAAAATAAAAAAAAAATATTCCTCCTCCTTGTTTGTGGGTTGTGAGCTCCCTCTTGTGGCTCTCTCAAAATCTCCAGCTATCCACCAAGCTCCCTGCAGCCAGTTGCGATGTTAAGCCCGGATGGGCACCCACTGGAACTGGCACGCCTCAGATTCCTCCAACGCCACCAGTACAGTTATATTTTGTCCCAGTAACTTGCTGCTTCATTTCTCAAATTCTGTTAAAACTTTAAATATAAGAAATGTACATTCTCAATGTATACCCCAAGCCCATGCCAGCTCAAACAAAAGCGTAAAGCTGAAGCATTCCCCTGCACAGGAAGGCTCTTGGCCAGCCCTGCTGTATGCCACACAGGACCAGGGGAGCGTGGCACATCCCCTGCCAGCTCTGCTGGGTGCTGATGGGTCCCTGGTACCTCCTCGCCTCCTGGGCACAGAGGACCACTCATCTGCCATCCTTCAAAGCTCAGGTCAGTGGTAGCATCACTGAGCACAGCAGCCCTCCCTCATTTCTGGGTTTCCTCCCAAGCCAGGCCAGCAGCTTTGCAGGGATCTCATCCCTCTCTGAACTGCCCCACGTCTGAAGTCATATTCCCAAGGCTGAAATGGAAACATTTACATTACCACACTGCCAGGCCCCACATTTCTCCCCTGTTAGCCAATTTTCTTTCTGAAGTGTCTAATTAGGCAACTTTTCAGGGAGAGGAAACAGAATTGTTTGTAGATGTTTTCTGCCTGCAGGATTTCACACCAGCCCTTTATAAAAAGAGTGAGCCTTGCTGTATCTGGTTGCTGCCAACACTTTCCCCGCGAGGTGCGCAGCTGCAGGTCTGACAGCTCTATCCACTCGCTGCATAAATCCTGGTGCTTCAGCAGCTGCCCCAGCCCTGACCCTTGGACTTCCCCTGTGCAGAGCAGCAGCTCAGCTAGCTGGTAGCATCTTACAGGAACATATGTTTTTACATCTAGTACAATGACTACAGAAGGGTTTCTAGAGCAAAGATGGATATAAAAAGGCATGGCTGAAGTACAGCTGACCCTACAATGGTTTTTTTTTGTTTTGTTTTTGTTTGTGGTTTTTTTTGTTTGTTTTTTTTTTTTTTTTACATGGGTACATCATTTACCTCTGTAACAATTCAAGGGGAAGGAATGTCCTTGCAGCAAAAGAAAAGCGACTTCACCAGGAACACAGGGACAGGATTTATCTGTTGTTCAACTCAAACTAGCTACTATCACAACACTTTCACCCTGAATAAAATCAGTGAAGTGTCACCAGGAAAGAGAGAAAAACAGAACTATGATATCCATAAAATATCTTACAGCAACTACTTCCAATAAACTTGGTTAAAATGGTGGGGCTTGAAAGAGATAAGATGTCAAGGAAGGCACTTGCTAATCAAATACATAAAACCAGCCCTACACTGAATGTTGGGGAGGTTTAAACCCCAATATTTTGGTAAAGGTTCCTCTCTGAACATACCCTTCTAGAAACTGTCTTGTATGAAGATGAGAGAGGTGTAAAATGCAGGAGAAAAGTGGAAATGTTGCAAGATGTGCTGCAGAAATTAGCACTTTTTTGACATGTGATCATATTTCTTTAAAAAAAAAAAGTCTTCATATTACAATCTACAGCTGAGTTTCTTCAAACACTTGTTGGATATCACTCCAAACACATATAGCCAGAGAAGCATGCCTTACAAAAAGTAGGTATGGAATTCTTCATTCAGGCTTGGAACTACTGCTAAATAACAAAAGATGGATGAGTGGCTATGAAGAATGTGTGTCTTTCAAAGGAGAAGCTACCAGGCTAAGCAGCTCAGTACATTTGAAATCATGGGAACCATACCAAAGTCAGAGAGCAACTGCAGTGTCTAAGAAAACCTCTGATATTCTACAACTAGGATATTATGTGCCCTTTCTTATACATCCCTCCTAACCACAAAGTACACGTGATATGATTTTGTGTGCATCATATGCATTTCATGTACATTAGCATTCAGAGAGCTCTGCATTGTAATGAAAAGGAGGAATCAAAATGTTCAAGTTGCACAAGAAAGAAAACTTATAAAACTGCCATCTCATGAATGTAATTTATTTGTTTGGAAAGACAAAGGATGAAACATTCCCACAGACCCACAAAGTCTCCACAACCACAGGGCAGGGAAGCACATGAATATGCCAGGCAAGAAGTTTTCAATCCCTGGTGCCTCAGCTAACAATGGGGGAAAGAGTCTTCTCAACCAATTGTGTTCTTCTCACTCCTAATTGCAGGGACCTATGGGGAACCCAGATATATATTCACAAGATTTCCTCTACTAGACAGGGGCACCTCAGATAGCCTTCATCCAGTTTTATCCATGGCATGAAACACAATTTCACTTCTCCATTTTATTTCATTACAAAATGAACATCATGTTTTTTAATCTCTCTTTGGCTATCTGTTCCTGTGTTAAGGCTGAAGATCCAGCTCATTTAGTGTTTTATTTGCAAGCCCTTGAGAGAAGGAGACATGTGAAACTTGTAAGCAATGCCACAGCCATAAATACTCAGAAAAGCAGTGGCCATAGGCAGGTCATCACACTGTCAAATACTACAGGTCCACATTTAGGAATAAGATGCCAGCTCTGGGTGGCTCATAGCTCATGGAACTGAAAGAATGGAGGATAAATTAAAAGATAATAATTGCTACACCCCAGGGTTTTTTTTGTTATTCTTCTCTTACCTACTACTGCCCCACTCTAGATAAGTGGAGTGCAGTTCCATAAATGATCACAGAGATGTCTTCAAATATGTATTTAAAAATCAGAGCTGAAGCAAAGCTGTCCAGATAGCTGGACGTCTGTGTAAACAGCATACTAAATCCTGAACATACATGGTCTCAAAAAATAGGACATCTCCCTTGGTAAGGAATCAGAAGAAACGGTGCAATAAGAGCATAGCCATTGATATGGAAATCAGTTTACCTTGTGGAGAAACATCTAATTGAAGTAGCTCCTAATTTTTCACCTAGCCCAACTGAATTGCTTTCCACACCAATAGAGAAACTGGTGAGATACGAGTGCTGACGGGGAACAGCTCCGAGGCATGTTGCTCCCTTAGTGTTCAGGAGACTCCATCAGTAGATGCAGACGTTTGACACTCCTGGCTACTGAGAGCACACCTTGGACAAGGACATGCTCTGTGTCCCCGTGCCACCAACCCTGCTAGAGCTCAACGCCAAGCAAGTGCTCACTGCTCTTTGGTAAAGCTAAAGTTGCATGTAGCTGGGCAGGGGGCACAGAGCAGGGCGGGGGNGAGAAACCAGCTATAATACAGTGAAAAGGAGCAATTCAGGAAGTATCACTAAGCTGCTCCTACCCATAATTGGACACCCAAACTGGCACATAAACATGCACTTATGTTTCTTGAGATGATGCGATTGCATGATTATCTGAATACAGGATATAGAGATATCCTAAGAGCTCGAAAAAAGTTCCAAATACAAACTATCTAGAAATACTTCTATTTTAAAAAATAAATCTGTTTTGCCTCATGTTCTTTCAAAAACTCTGGTTACCAGAAACAGGCAAAATCAGTTTAATGAACGGTGACCTCACTAACAGCAGACACCACTGTGGGCATGGCCATGACTGGGTCACCTCTTGCTCAGAGTAGCAATACATCCTTCTGGAAAACAAGGTTTTATTTTAAAAATAGGCTGCTTCAAAGAGGAAGGGAATCAAATGCTGCATCCATTAGGGATGAGTAGTAAATGAGCAAAGGCAGTGGGGAGGGATTCTTCTTTCAGTGAGCCGTTATCTGGCAAAAATGCATACCCAAGATGTGGGTTACTCTCTCCTCAGCAGGGCAGCGAATTCAGGCCAGGCCTCCTGCATCCTGGATAAGTTTTCTAACTGCTCAACTGGCGGATAAAAGGCCTGTCATCTCCTTCTCTGCCTTTCTGACAGTCTGGCCCTGCATGGCTTTTGTGTTTTGCCTTCCCCCCCCGCCCCCGAATTGCCCTGGTTGATACAATGTATTTTCTACATTTCATATTATTAAGCAAACTAGAAAAATAAATACTTTTTGGTTGAGATGGATTTTTTCTTTTCTTTTCCCCCTCCCCCCCGCAAGACAGCCAAACCAAAAAGTCAATTGTTAGCACAGTCATAATAGGGACAGCAGTCTGCACTCAGCATTGTGGGTTACAGATCAGAGTGGGCCAATACCACATCCCAGAATTCAATTTCCACTTCCAAATTTGGTGAAAGAAGAGATCCAAAACGATATGCAACCCTGGATCTATAGGCTTCCAAAAATCTTATTGCCTCTAAATTTGATCTCAGCTTTATGACTCAGGTCCCAATCGAATGCATACCCACATTTGCTACATGAACTTTTGCTCCCTCCCCAACTTGATTAAGAGCAAAGAAAGTAACAGATGGATCCATGCTGTTCCTTTGTAGCCGAGAGATTAATGTTTGCATTGCATCAGACTACTCGCGTTCACACAAGGGAATACTGCTGTTGTCCCTGCAACTGGCACCTGCACTCTCTTGGTCCAGTCGGTGTCTGAGGCAGAAAGGCTATGTAAGGGAATGCAAACGGTATTTTGGTTTGGTTTTAAATATACAAAATGCTTCAGAAGCATGACATGGTGTGAAAAATGGCCATGCCTTGAATAGCAAACTTTGCTGTACTTTGCCACTCACTGATGGCAGCTCACGCCTCTGCTGTACATCGTTCTGCTAAAAGGCTGTCACAAGCATGTCCTAAGGAAGGGTGTCAGTAAAAAACTTGGGTTGTTTTTTTTTCCCCCCTGTGTGCTGAACCCATGGGTAATATCAAGATGTAGACAGGAGACACTCCAAAACTGCACCAGCAGTGCTGGAAGTCAGCTTCTGCCACTCGTCATAAAAACCCTACAGATTCAGCCCAGCTCTGCTGTTAGCGCAAGTACCCCTCAGCCACAGACAGCTCACTCCTACAAGGCATTTCCCCAGGCAGCAGAGAGGAGCTGCGTCTTCATAGTCTATGGCTAGGGTCTGAGAAAGCAGTGGCACAATATCGGTAGTGGTGAAGAAAAAAAAAAAA
>VZTV01046443.1:20135-64010 GCA_013400875.1 Anhinga rufa
GGGGGGAAGAAAAAGAGTTAAGCTATCAAAACCTTTTCAACTGCATGAATTGTGTATGTTAAGAGGCCTGGAAACTGCTTCATGTGTTTCACCTCCTGCTGTGCAGTTTTTATGCTGACAGGACTGCAGATAGCTTTCCTAGCTCATAATATCACAGGGAAAATGCTATATTAATCGAAGACATCTCTGATCACATGCTAAAAGTGTACATATAACGTGCTCTTGATAAGTCCATTTATCATTAGAGGCAAGTTTGTTGCCTCAACAACATAGTTGTTTTGAGCTGTTCCAGGTTCTAAAAATTTATCTATTTATTGTATTGAACTAATTCATACATGCCTTGGATTTTCAGTGTATAACAAAAAGCTATATACTTTCCAAAGCACAAAGTGAAACTTCTCCGAAACACAGATTTAGTTTATTTTTGGTGAAGAACGCATGTAAATATATTTTATATGATTGTTGCTCATACCTGGAGCATCAGCTCAGGCTCATACTAGGAATTTTAGAACGGATACTTGGCCTAAACATGTTGAAAGTCAGCAATATTTTTGCTAAATCTGGGTATAGCATCTCCAGGTCAAGTGTACAAAGTGAAAAAACTCCAACCCTGGTTAACTGAATTGCATACTCCCCTGAAGGAAAGGTTTAAATGAAACTTAAATGAGTGTGAACATCCAGCAAACATCACAAGATCAAAACTGGCCTCTCCGTTATGGATTTACCCAGTCCTTTGAACTCTGGAGAGAAAAGGCCTAGGAGAAAGCAGAGTGTTTTTTCTAAACCTTTGTCTCAGATCTTCCTTCTGACTCTGCAGATGTGGAGCTTTATCCTATGTTAAGCTATATTCTACTATGTGCAAAGTAAAATCTTTCACAATCTGATTTTGATTTTTTCATACTTTCTAAAGGCAAGCTAAAATTTAGTTTTCGGTGTCAAATAAATTAACTATTGTAACTGTCTGGACAAAAACATGCCTTAGGAAATGATAAAAATGTTTCCTAAAATGGAAGTGATCTAAATCCATAAATGACTGAAAATAAAAATTACTCTTGAATTTCAAAACTTCAAATTTTTCATAAGAAAATGGTCTACCAGAAAATTGCTTAATATTTATAATTGAGCAAAACTAATCTCAAATATGAAAATGGAGACCTAGTCTTATTGCCACTGTCCTTTGCATCTTCTGCGTAGATCATACCTCTCATCATATCATTAGTTATACTGCTTTTTGCTACCGCTAAACACAACTGGACTCATTCTTCAATGCACCAGCATTTCATAATGAAAAATAAATACATTTTAATTTTAAAGTAAAGATAAAAATAACATCTCTGGATTCACTTAACACATGAAAATTACCACTCCCTGCACAAAGCCTGCAGTACAAGAAGTGAGCAGAGTGCTGGGAGTGAAGAAATGTAACCTTTGAGTGCCCTGGAAGTCCATGGAGACGTTGTGAAGCCCCTCCATGGTACCATTTTTTTGTCGTCTGAGAGAGGCAAAAAAGGAGAAAAGTCTTTGAGGTCTGTCAGTAGGCCTCAGCTTCACTGAGCCAGCCCGAACCCTACTGCAAAACCTCCTCTGTGCTAGTGCCATCTCCATTTATTACAGCAGGGTGGCCATGAGGGGAGGAAGCTTGACAAATCTTCGTCATTCGGGGTGAAGGGAGGCTGGCTCGTGAAACACCAGAGCCAGGAGGGAAAGGCGGGGGACATTACCTCCTTCCAAAAGTTTCTGTATGCATATAGAATACGATCTGGAGAACCACATACCTGATCTGCTAAGGACTCCAGCACCAAGCTTATACACAGCCGAAACGCAGTCTAAGTTTCAGGCCCAACAGCATGCCGGCTCCCCATCGCACCCGTTGCTGTTACTGCCGTGGCTGGTGGTGCTGCAGCCCTTGGCACACCACAGACCAGCAGTGAAAAGGCAGCTCCTACCCCTAACTGTCTGCCAGGTGAAAGGCATCAGGCTGACAAGGGGAGAATTAGGAAAATATGACTTCTGCTTATTAAGGCCTTTCTTAATTAGAATATGCCCTTTTGGCCAAAGATCTTTCTTTTTTTTTTTTTCTGATGGTGATTGTTTAGTGCCATCCAGCTGGAGATCAAAACTCTATTACTTTATATTACCAATTTATCTTGGTAAAATAAAAATGATATAGTATATTTTCCAGTTTGAACATACATATTCACCCTTCTCCCCCTTCTGTTTGCTAAATGTTGCTCCTCAAGGAAGGAAAGGGGGAAGGTGGGAAGGTGAGCATCCTTCTGTGTGCTACGAACTTTTTCCCTCTGTGCTGTTTTCTCTAGGGTGGCTTATTTTTCCCTGAGTTAGCACCAAATGTTCACTGCATATGCTGTAGCTCAGACATGCAGGCAGGGTCTCAGAGATAGGCTTGTGAGTCTATCGCTCCTGCAAGAGGTACAGCACAGAGAGACGTGGAAAGCTGCAGAGCCACCAACTATAAAGTTCAGAGGCTTCTGCTAGCCTGAATGGGGCAGGAACCCTCCGAAGGTCAATGAAGTCCCCAGCCATGTTTAACAGGAGCTTGGGCTGATCAAACAGCTTCAGCAGAGACTTTAGGTTGTGGCAGGCTCCACTTTATGTCTTGTCTAAATCCAAGAAGATCAGAAGAAGAGAGGGAAATTAAAGGTTAGCTCTAAGTATCAGGCAAGAACCTGGGATGGTTTTTTTTTTTATGTAGTCTTGATGAGTTTTGCCATCCTATATCTGTTGACATTTTAATAACTGCTAAACCCCAGAAAGTCTCCAGAGGAGGTACACTGATACTATGATGAGCATAATATAAATGCATAGACAGACAGACAGATATTAATAATTTCTTCCTACTGATGTATGTGTATATATTAATCTATAATAATATAAAGCTTTCAGGGTATTTTACCCCTATTCGGCACAACAACATTTACTACTATCAGTCTAATCATAAATACAATTATTCTTGAGTACTCTATTACAAAAACCAATAAACTAGGCCTCAATAGAGATTCTGAAATTACTTAACTTTTCTTTAGAAAAATATTAAAACAGTATTATCACATCAATGAGAGGAAAAGACAGGAAGATAATAAAGTTATGTTAAACCTCCCTGTATTTACTCATGTGTGAAACAGTTATGTCTGGTCACATAATTGCAATGGTTCTGAGAAATATTTCATATTTTATAATGAACATTAAAAGAGTTTGTGGATCATTACTTTATATGAGTTCCAAAGTTATTACATAAAACCCAACAGGAATGGTTATAAATTATTTGATCCTCTAGTCTGGCCTTGGTAAACATAACATGAAGGCTGAACTATCTCAGCAGACAAGATTCATAATAATAGGTAAAGTGCTTCTACAGTTTAAAAAAAAAAAAAAGAAGAAGAAAATACCAGGGTACTTGTAAGCAAGGCTCTTAACATTTTTTCTTTGCTTTTTCAAAGAAATCCTTTTCTGCAATGAGCTTAAGCCATTTAAAAAAAAAAAAAAGAAGAAGAAGAAAAAAAAGCTTTGTCTAGAACAAAAGAAAACTTGCTCACAGGCATGTTCTATCGTCTACCAATTTGGCGTTATCATAACCATGGCCCTAAAGTCACTGTCAAATTCTTGAACTTACAGCACAGTATGTATTTAAGACACTATACTTAGCCATGAAATAATATCACAAGCAATTATTTGATTTTTCAAAAGGATCCTGAAGAGCATCTCATTGAAATATGAAAAAATAATAGTATACTAACAAAAATTACACACTTGACACAATTATGAAAAATTTTTGTCTTCCAACTACAATTGGCAGCAGCATTTTAATTAATGAGTGATCATTTGCTCCAGAGATAAGTGCAACACTAAATGAATTCTGGTCCACTTCCCCCTCTCAGCTCATCTCTGTCTCCAGCTCCTGTGCTTTGTGTCAAAATACTTTGTGGATGTTTTTGTTTTGTTCTATAAATGTCTTCTAAGAATATTAATATGGCGAATTAATTCAGTTATGCACGCACAACATTTAATAAGATTGGAAAACATGTTTAGATATTCTGGTCAATTTATAAAATATATTTAATGCGGATCATATCCGAGGCTCAAATCCTGCAAATTTCTGCTCACGGGTGCTGTGTATTTGCATGTGCAAGAAAACCCTTTCCCTGAAAGAATTACTGAGGAATACTTTTTGGCCCACATAGAGAGAAGCCTGGACTGGGTGACCACGATGGTCCGTCCTGGCTTACTGCTCTGCTGTAGGTATCCAAGGCCATGGTTAGCAGGCAGGAACTGAGGACCTGGGGAACAGAGGATGTAAACAGAAAAGCCACCACTGAGCTGGGAGGGCTCAGGACTCTGCCCACACAGTACGTGCTCTAGCAGTATGGTGTCAGGTCTCACTAGCCACTTTTCCAACTTTCCTTTTTTTTTTTTTTNTTTTTTTTTTAACCTCCAGAATTCCAGGAGCTGTATTGAAACACTAAACCACACAGCCAAAGGCACTTAACCGCTTCAGTCTTCCATCAAGAAACACTTAGGTATGAAAATTTCCTGCCTTGCAAGTCATCTAGTTGCCTGATGCCAGGAGTCCCTGCTATGCCCTGGCACTGCTAGAAAAGCTGCCGGGGTGGGTGGGGGTCCCACCTGTGAGCATCTCCTGCCCCAGAGAATTTAGATTTTATTAGATTTTTATTGGATTTTATATTACCTCCTGTTTGACAGATACCCCTTTGGGAAAGTGAATGTTGAGCACCCAAAACCACTCCATGCTTGCAACAGCTTACCACTATCACTGTCCAATTTATATTATTGCTATTAGTTTTCTGTGTTATCATTTTTTAGTTCCTGCATCACAGCTATTCACTGCTATAAAACTTTTTCAAGCTGGGAGTCTATCCGCTGCCCTCACTTTTGTCTCACTTGTCTTTTTTTCTACACTTGGAGGCACTAGCTGTTTCCATTTGTCAAATAAGTATGTAATTTGTTAAATAATAACTTCCTTTCTCTTTGGCTTTTCAGGAAATCTCAAAGAAGAAAGAACCTTTGTAATGTTGCCTGGAAATTCCTCCTGATTGGGCAGGGAGCTCGTTCTCTGGATTTTTCAAGTGACATTCTGACTTTTAATGGCATCTTTTTCCATCAAATATATACAACTAGTGCTATCGACACTGAAGGATTTTACAGAAGACCAACCATAAACACTTGCAGGTTTGTGTACCACTAATGCAGGGATGCTGCAGAATGGATGTAGCTTGAGAGCAAAGCAAGCAAAACTTCCAGGGCTATTTCGGGGAAGGTAGAGGTTTGTTTGAAGTACTTTGCTTTCTAAAGATAATCTATTCCTCTCTGGGTTTTTATTTGACAAGCATTTCTAAGCCATCTGTGTCGCATCCTCTAGGTGGTGCTGATACTGCACAGCTCCGGCTTCCCCGCACAATGAAAACATTAATTTGCTATGAGATAATTTTTGACGTAAATGTAAAATGGTGCCCATTCGAACTCAGTAATGAAGCATGGTGCATTTCTACAGCTCCTAATTTGACTAGTTAAATGACTCCATTACGTGTCTAACAGACAGAAGCAAATAATTTCTGGTCAGTTGACGCTCACTTATCCGTATCATTTTACCCTGAAAATAAAGTCTCTAATCTACAGTTTCTTTGTCTTAGTTTTTTTTAATATTATTAAAGCAAACATACTTAAATAAGAGACATTAAACCAATACAAACTAACAATTAAGGCTACAATACAGAAATCAAGTTTATATAATGTGGGAGGATAGATAAAAATTAAAATTAAATAATAAATTAAATGACTGCTTATCTCTGTTATTTTCACCGTGAGATTTGACAGCATTACTATTTAGGAAAAGGAAAATATCTTTCTCAAATTCATTGATTCTGAAAACCACTTTAAATACTACCTGCAAATCTGCCTATAAAACTTCCCCACACAACTTTGAGAGTGTTTGGAAAGACTCTTTACAGTACAGAGCAATAAAATAAAAATGTTGCCTTAATAAATATCAGGTGATGAATAATTTTGCCCCGAGGAAAAAAAATGGTTAATGCTGAATCTTAATGTTCCTCATCTAAATGCTTTTTTCTTCCTGCTAAAAACAAGGTTAGAATTAAGGCATATCATTTTACACATATTGCATGCATATTAGCGAGACACAGCTGCTTATGCCCTACTCTTAAGAGCCATATGATTAAGTTATGGGATATCAGATAATCCAAAGTCCCTTTCTATTGGTCACCTTTTGCAGACAAAGGCTTTTTAGTTTTAAGTCCATTTAATGACAGAATGTCCAATTCTATAAATGTGTGAGTAATTCCAGTGGAACACCTGTGGCTCCCTCTGCTAGAATATAGAAGGAAAGATATAAAATGTCATTACAGTAACATTCAGTGTCTGACTTTAGCAAAAAATATTCGCAATCAAGGCTGCCACTCCATCCCTGATGTATTCCATCATACTCGGGTTTCCATGGTCTCAGAGAAGTAAGTGTGAGCTTACATACCATATGTGGTACCAGCCTTCATCACAGTGGGGTGAGCTAAGGACAGAGCAGCAATTTTCTGGTTGAAGTCACGGGTCCTGTGGGCTCATTTCCACGATGGTTTGTGGGGATAGAGGCATGTGACTCTCAGCATTATTAACAAGGGAAACGTAAAAGAAAAGTTTTCAAGCTACTCCTAAAAAACAAATAAACCCACCCAAAACCTGTACTTAGCTTTATTTTCATAGCTTTTTCCTCTTGTCATTTAATTATGTCTTTTTTTCAAAGATTTAAATGCTATGAGCAGTTTTTGTATGAGTACAAGTTTCCTAATGACAGCAAAGAACAAACAGATTTTGGAGCATCTGATGCAGTGTCCAGGAAACCTGAGGTTTCTATTGATGTTGTTTTTTGCAACCATGACAGTGGAAATGTTATGACCCAAATCTAACTATGGAGAGTTACATTAAAATTAATGGGCTTCTTCACAGTAGCCATTCCTCAAACAGAAGAAGCATTCAAGGAGTTAGAGTTGGATTTACAACTAAAATATAAAGCTCAGTATCGATGTTCAATTTCAGCAGGGTTAATTTTTGAGAGCATGCTTAAAGTGTCAGTGAATCGCAGGCTCACTGCTGCTCTCGAGGAAGGCAATGGCAAAACTCCCAGCTGACTTCAATGAGAGGAGGAGCAGACCCTGAATGGAATAAAGGAGCAGAGGAAACAATTCCATACGGAAATGGCAAGTGTTCAAAGATGAGTTCATATCAGCAGAAAATACACATGCGGCCTGACAAAAATACATGAAGGGTCAAAGAAGCAATGTCTGTCTTGGGGAATCCAAAATAGCAAGCAGGAGATCTCAGACTGAGGAGAAAGGATGGTCTGGGGACAGGACACTGGCCTTGGCCTCTGAACATCAGGCATGGTTTCGTGGTTTATCGAGGACCACGATGCACACGGGGAGGCTGGCATGAGGCCATCCAACGCCACACACAACAAAATAACCAACCAGGGCACCAAGCAGGATATCTGCTGCCAAGGCGGCTGCAAACACCAACGTATGGAGCAGCTACCAAGGATGAGAAAGATGCATAAAGGAAATTAAGGTGAAGTTGTAAAAATGCACCTCTTCAAGTATCTGAAGTCCAAAACAAGCTACTGAAGATGGAATGCCTGCCAGAATTTGGAAGGAAAGGGCAGAAGGAAGGGGACAGTTTAGCAAATATCTGTGAAACATCTTTGGAAACAGGGGAGGTACCCATGGACGGGAGCCTAATATAATACCTATATATAATAACAGCTCTAGGGAAGATCAAGGAAATTAAACACCAGTCAGCCTGATTTCAGCAGTGGGGAAGATATTGGAAACACTAATCAGGGACAAAATAGAGAAAGTTATGATTTAATTAAAGATATTCAGCATGGATTCACAAAAGGGAGATCATACGTAACAAAACTAATAGAATATTTGGGAAAAAAATAACCAAAAAAAACCTCAAAAAGAATTGAAGGAAGCCATGAACATGATTTACGTGGACTCTATGAAAGCTAATGCCGTACGATCCCCTAACAGGCTACAGTGTCGTAAGTTCTGACGAGCGGGTGAGCTAAATAATGCATAACAAACCGGACAGTGTATGAGGGCACAGCACTCTGCATGCTAACATCAGGAGGGAAGAGTGATGGGAGGCGATAGCTGGTCTGTCCCAAAGATCACTAGCAAAGCTGATTTTATTCCGCTTCTATTTCAATGGCATGCAAAAATGGGATGAAATTTATTCAAAGTAGAAAATGGAGGGGAAGCCACAGACAATATGAAAGAAGGGACAATATATAAATAAAAAAAAATCTAGCCTGCTTTTCAGTGAGCAGGGAAAGCGATGGGATGCGATTCAATGAAAAAAGTAACATTGTGGTAAGGACAAAAGGCAGGCACCACTCGCCATTCTCCTTAGCAGAGACGAAAGGGGCAGAAGTGTGGTGAATGATTAGAAATTAAACTAAAAATCTTAAGCCTAGGACCTAATGTCAGCATAAAAAGAAGCAGAGATATTTCTGGAATTTCCAAATCGAGGCACTGACTAAACTGCAAAATCATTCCTGCAGCAAGTAACAGGACAACGAGGAAATATTTGGAAGACCATATCCTAACTTTGGCTATCTTTATCATTAGATGTGTACAGAACATCCAAAAAAACCAGTGACAAAATTATCCCAGTGAGTCAAAACCAAACCAGATCAGTGTTCTTTAAAAGCTGAGGTAGAGAATACACAACTGCCAAAGTAGCCTCAAGTTACAGCCGTATCTAACAACAAGTGGGCACAGGCCGAGGCTAAGGAAAAGCAGGCGCTAATGGAATTTAAGTGGAATTTCTTTACAGAGAGATTATAGTCAATGTCACGCGCAACCCAGGGCAGCATTAGCAACCTGTGGAAAAATATTACACTGTGACTCATTCAGAAGAAAAGACAAACAGTGAAATGATGTCCCTGGCTTTTCATCCTTCAGTACTTTAAAAATATGTGAGCCACCTTTCACATGAAATAGTAAAATAAAGACTATTACACTTGTTTCATGGGCCAGGTAAGCACCATAAGCTGGCACAACTCTGCAAATTTTCATGCAGGTAGCATGTGAAGGCAAGTGATTGAGAGGTGCATGTGAGCCAGAGGATGCATGAAGGGCCACCCCGCACCCTGGGGCTGCAGAGGAGCCCCACTGCCCAGCTGCCTCTGCAGATCTGCCATCGCATCCAACTCAATCTGCTTTGGTGGGTTTTTTATTATTTTCCAATCAAAAATACATCACAAAAATGGGCCTTACGGGAATACTCTTGATGATGTTGTTTCCTTCGTAGTAGGTCTTACGAACACGGCACGAAGTTACTAGAAATGCGAAGCTGGAAATTCTATTGCTCAAACTATCACAGAAACAAATGGGATTTACATGCAACAGCATAGCCACAGCACGAGTGATGGACTGGTATCTACAGCTGTCTGTAATTGATAGCAGAGCCCTTATTGCCTATAGAGTAATACATTTTTGTTCTTGAATGTTTTCAGCAAAACAGCACCAATCCAATAGCACGGGGCCTGCTGAGGAGATCCCATACAATTACATTTCAGTGGCCCTTCTTAGGGCTTAAGGATTCCAAGCAGGGAGTGATACCTTACAGAGGAGCATTTCTGTTGGGACCCTCTAGAAGATGCAGACAGGCAGGGCTTGCCTTCCAGATGGGGCCAGGGGGCAGGAGAGGAGGGTGGAAAACAAGCCAGGAAAAGATGCGACAACACACGGTTCAGGGAAGATAGTTAAAAAACAAACAAACAAAAAACCCCAACCCCCCAAAACACAACAAACAACAAACCCCAACCAACCAACCAACCAACACAACCCAAACACCACCCCCACACCCTCAGTGCTACAAATGTTCAGATTTGCTTACAATTAAAACCTTCCTGAAGTCCATGAAGAGTTTCTCACCAATTCAAACAGGCACTGGTCCCATTCTTACTCTTTCAGTTGCATTACAAAAATACCCTAAAACTGGCCACATGGCATGGCACTATAGGCACAGACTTTGCTAGCTGTGATTTTCAGCTACGGGGTCCTGCGTGTGCACAGTGTACAGAAAAGTCCAGTGAGCAGCAGCTAAACTGGCCCCTGCTTTGGGAAGAGAGTTACCTCCATGTAACCCAGGCAGGTACCTTCTGGGTATAGCCTTAAAAACGGCGCTTTTGCAGTGGAAGCCTCAAGAGACACCCCACTACAATGTCACCCCCTGCAAGCACAGCATAATAAATACTAGAAATACATAGACTGCAAGACTAAGAGGTGGATCAATATTGAGGAAAGAGAGGGCAAAGGAGGAGACAGAGGTAGGTCCGTGGCACTCGAGCAGCATGAGAAGGGCTCTGTGCTACATATGATGTGTCCCCAGCTGCCCTGCGCCCCTTTCTCCCTCCCTTGCTGCCTGGGAAGTCATCTTCTAATCCTAACGGGGGAAACACATTATGTCTTTCCCACCCTGCACCTAAACGTCACCATTATGCCACTTCACGCTGGGGCATAAGGTAGATTAGAGGCTCTTGCAGGGACGAGAGGGAAGGTGGGGGTCCTGCTGCCTGCCAGCATGCTCTATTACTGGTTACCCAAAAAACAGGAGGGGATGGTTTGGGTAATGAATGACATAGGTATATTTTGTTCAGAGCAAAGCAGGCATCTCCTTGGTCTACAATCCCACCACCCATCCAGAAAAAGATTATCATGAAGACACAGCAATGGGAGCTCATATAAATAGCACTAAACTTTAATTTATAACAGAGCCTAGCACAGCGCCCCTTAATTACAACCAGACCCGTGAATGCAAGGTATCTAGAATGAAAACAAAGGGTTAAAATACCTGTCTGGATTTTTTCTTGAAAATCAGTCATTGAGAATCATCTGTCAGTAAGACAAAATTAATTACTACATGTAAAATTTGAAAAAAAAAACCAACATAAATTTAAATATTACATAATATTACAAAAATGTTCATAAAATGCTATTGTTAACGATGCATGTTCACCTTTCTAATACTCCAACTAGCCAAGATTATTATACCCAATTTGCAATAATCAAAAAGGAGAGGAAAAGACAGGACTTTTTTTTTTATTTTATTTAATTACTTTATCTGACTTCAGAAGCTTTGGAAAAAGCCTTTCACAAATTACAGTAACTTGCAAAATTCAGTCATGTTTTTGAATACTCTTAGAGGGCTGGTGCTGAAGAAATGGCTAAAGTTTAAATGTTAGACATTTATGCTTAACAAAGCTAGTAAATAGAAGCCTTAACCACTTCGTTCACCCAAATCAGGGCAATTATTGCACTTTTCTCTTGCAAGTATTTTACTAATTTATGCATAGTTAGTTTTACTTATACATTTAATAAATTACTGGTAATCTATTAAATATGTTTTTAAGTTTAACATGCGAATGTGTTTCTGTACTGGAGCTTTAAGGCCTTTTTTGGAGAAGGTTGTACGTGTTTACATTAAAAAGGCTTTCAAAATTTGGCAGCAAATATATGCACAAGTTCCCTAGAGCAGAGGCACAAACCTCCCGCACGCCCTGGGCCAGCGAGCCACTTCCCCAGGGCAGTGCCTGGTGCGCTCGCATGCTGCATGAACCAAAGGCAAGAGTCCAGGGAACCACCTCCCACCTCCAAAAAGAGATTTTGAAAAAAAAAAAAAAATATCCAGGCCAGCGTACTATGTGGAGTGTTGCCTCCAGCTGAGATAATTCTTAACTTAATAATAATTAAAAAGAGGAAAAAAAAAACAAACAACAAAAATAAACCCAAAAAAGCATCTTGCTCCAATAGAGGCATGGCATTTGCATATCTCCTCCAATGCTGCTCCATTTACCCATTTTCAACACACAGCCCTGCACCGCTCCATGAGACCAGCAGTTACGAGGAATAAGAGATGAGCCCAGCTGCAACTCCCACCTTACACTCACATGGTCTGACAACCACTGATCGACTCTGCCGCATTTGGTTTCCCTTTTGAACACAGGACAGTTTATGGCTGACTCTCATCCTCTTCTCCCCACACCATCACCACTTGATGCTGCATCTGACCTGCCTGTGCTTTCACACTCCACACCAAAGTGAGGATACAGGCTGGCGTGGCCAAAAGCAGTGACGGTGAGACCGGGACACTCAGTGCTGACCACCTCATATCAGCTCCTGAAACCAGGCTTTGTGATATTTAGCCCGAATACCAAAAGCTAACATGACTTTAAGGAGTAAGTTCAGCAGAAGGCGGCTACATTCATCCCTGTGAGATGCTGCTGGGTGCCTCATGTGAGAGGCTGAGCAGCCTTTTTATTGTGGTTCAGTGCAAAGAGGGGGTCCTTGTTATTGTCCAGTGCAAGTCCCTCAGATATTTGCCACAGGAATAACTCCATCCAAACCCTGGATATGAAGAGCTGTCATTGGTAGATAAGAAGGTATAAAAAGAAGGAAAGAAAGAATGAAGAATTACTGAAATTAGCAAAAAGCTTTTTTAAATAATCAAAGCTTAAAAAACCCCCACTAAATGCTGCCTCTCCACCCAGACAATTTCCTCTAGCTGACTCTCAGACTGGCAGTGGTTACTACCCTGGCCAAAACCAGGTATCAAAGCATGGAGCCTTACAGCTAGAAGACCAAGGCATGGATGGATCGTCTGCTGTGACAAACATATACAGCATGAAGATCTTCCCTGAGGATGCAACGCCTCCATGTCTCCATTAAAAAAGAAGTGGAAATCTTGCAAAATAACTGCTAAGGCTATGGAGTCAAAAGAAGACCTATGTTAACAGGGTAGAAAGGTGGGAATACTCACACAGCAGGGTGTTTTGAGAAGGCTAGTCTCCCCCAGCTGGACCAGCACCAAAGATACAGCAAGGCTCAGTCCATGAGTGCTGCCCCAAAAGCCACTAAGCAAATCACTAGTTCCTTCTTGGACCCAGTTTCCTAGACCAAGAAAGCTGAGACTGCACATTGCTAGCAAGAATTGGAATGAAGAGTGTCTTTTGTTGAAGACATGGGGGGGTGGGGGGGGGCGGAATAATAAAGCAGCAGAAAATGGGAATTGGTTGCCAAACTGGAAAATCAATTATTCTACTGAACAACAGTAGTGACAAATATAGCTGCCTCTACTCCCTCCTCCTCCTCCTCCATTGAACAAATTGTTAAAAGAACCAACAATCTGTTGAACGACAACCCCCGGTATGGTGTCATCGTTTAAAAAGTGAACACAGAAAAGGTCGTGTTAAAAAGGAGGCACAAAGCTCCAGACACGATTTTGGATTCGCCCTCAGTGAATCCCTGCGTTCGTTTTGTTGAGTTTAAAGCAGCCACTCCGAACTTGGTGTTTGATCTTATCAATGCAAATAAATGCTTGAAAAGCACCCAAAACAGCCCAGATCATGACGATAGTGTTTGGACTCATTCCATCTAAAAGCAAATTCCCAAAGTCACTTTGCCCCCACCTCAGATCTTCTTCACTTGGCTTTTTTTTTTTTTTTTAAGCATTGTCTTTGGTCCAATTATTGCACTTTTAAATGCAAACTAAGGTTTCAAAACCAGCTGATAAATGCTTCTCTTCAAGCAGGATGAATAAAAACCTGGTGGTGACACACCGGGTTGGCAGTGTTGCAGAGCAGGGTCCTGCAGGTTTCCTTGGAAGAACTGCTCTCGCATCAGTGGCGGACAAAGGAAAATGGTGGGAATTTTTCTTCTGTGCCATGTTGGTGAATTAGGATAGTGTTGAATGAAATGGCAGGTGTTTGTCAGGCAAGGCTGCAGCGCAGGGGCTGAGGCTTTGCTCATGCAGGACGGATGCTGGGAGCATGGTACCCGAACAGCCGCAGCGTGGCTGGGCACCCATGGGTGCCTGTGCCTCACATGCTGCAGCAACCCTTCTCATGTCTTTCTTTAAAGACATTTTACATGTTTACTATTAAAGTGGTGGTCTGGTAAAGTTAAGGGATGCAATACCGAGAGATAATTAATATTTCCGAGATAAACCAGAGAAGTGATGTGCAGTGCCAGGAGAAGACCATGGCCAACTCACCATTACAACGGTTTCTGTTTTGACCATCTCGGGCCACCAAGTTATGATTTTTTAACATTTGCAGCCTGTGGCAGGTGGGTTCATGCATCTCTGCTAATAAAACAGGATCTCATGGCAAGCTTCAAAGCTGTCTTTACACTTGTACTGTCAGGCACTTACTACAAGGAATGTACCCATGCCAATATGCTTTGGTTGCCAAACTGATAAAATGAATAATGCTGGACACCATTTTTGCTTTCTTCTTGTCAGATGAATACATTAAAAAAAAACATGCTAAAAACCTAAGAATCTTAATAGCTGTTGAGCATTCAGCAGATGGTACCATCTAGACCCATCTAATTTGAGGCCAAGCAGTCTAAATCCCGGTTGTAGACAAGAAATAAAATTTAATAGCGATGAATAGGGGGCAAGAGCAATGACTTGAGAAAACTGAGGGGATCATCCATTCCTCTCACTTGGAAAATAAAGGGCACTTACTATACTTAGTGGCAGGAGATTTGACCAATGTGCCAACAAAAAACTGAACTTGATTCTGATCTAATCTGTCAAAGTGCCATTTCAGGAGTCATGTCTGATTTACGGAGGGGTAAAGGGATCCAAGTGAGGCTTAATTCCACTTTTGCTCTAAAAGAAATATCTTTAAAACACTAAACGTTGGAAATTAAACCAGTTTCTAAAATATTTACACTAAGAAAATATGCCATGGCTGAACCAGCCACAGAAACTGCTATTTCTGTTAATATTTTTAAAGCTAATTTTTAATTCTTGCTAATGAGGAGAGTTACTTTTCAGAGAGGAAAGCACAGCAAAACTGAAAAAAAGAGAATGATTCCTGAGTACAAAGTGCAATGAAAGGCTGTATATGCTTTTCATGTAAGCATACATTATGCCTTCCATATTGTTTAAACTTGCTCATCACTGAACTACTCTACATGTAACTAAATTACAAATGGCTCAATGCTAACAAAACATAGCAAATTAAGACAGAATCAGGTCAGACTTCTGTTTGAATTATCTAACTGAGTCTCTAACCTGGCGTAGTATTTGGCCATAGTCAGAAATACATTAAATACTCACAAGTATTTATATATATATATACACACACATACGAGTATGTGTGTCTATGAGTGTGTGAGCAAATGCATTAAAAAAAAAAAAGGCAAAAAGCGCAGGAGCTGAAATCTGTGTGCCACGGTATATTGCCAAGGGATGAGGGGGGAAACAGGACACATTTAGACCCAGACTCCTTAATTGTGGGTACAATCAGACCCACAAAAAACTCATTGAGCTGCAAGATGAAGCATTTGCATCTTTGGATACCTGATTTGATCCTGCCATCAGGTAGACAGACACCAGCTCAAGTACTCAGAGACTGTGTGAAAATATAGACAGAAATCTATAGGTTTACAGTAAAAAATGCTGAAGGCAGTGATCAGCCTAAAAGTTTCATTGCTAGGAGAAGGTAGTAATACCGCACCTTAATGAAAGCCTGGACCTCTCACCTGCTGTAATAATGATCATGCAAATATGGGGGGGTTTTGGCATTCCCATTGCTACCAGAAACTGCAAATCCAAACACTGTATGTGCAACATAAATGAAAAAATTCTCACCTTAATGCTCTGTGGAAGAAATTTTTTTTTGTTTGTTTGTTTGTTTCATTTTCACTTTTAAATTTCCTGTGACTAGGTGAACCTCAGGCTATAGAAATGCACGCAGGCACTGTAGCTACACTGATACCAGAATACAAACCTCTTCTGCACAGGAAACACATAAACACTAATCCATTTTCTATACAAAATGTAAAACTTCACATGTTCTGTTCAGGCTCATTACTGACTAGTATCTTAAGCTTGTCAAGTGTTTTAAAGGAGCTTTCCAAGAGAAGTTTGTAGTTAAGCATATGGTAAGCTCGTCCAGTCCATATGACTGGTTGAGCATCGACCACTACTGTTGATACAGTTTGCCTCAATATTATGACAGATACTGTCAATGAAAATTAAATTGCTGTCAAACTTTTCCCACTAAACTTACGGCACAACACTCGGAGAGAGCCAGCTTCATGACTCAAGCCAATAAGGCCTCTTCTAAATACTCCTCTCTTTTACCCATTTGTGGAAAAGTCCCTGCGGATTTATTTCTGACTTTTGCAATAACCAATAAAGGCTTTCCAGTGCTTTCTGTGAAAAAAATTCTGTGAAGCCATATTTAATGCATTTATGTTTTTTTCTTATATTCTGTGAAAATCATATATGCAAACAGCCGCAGCATTATCTGGGCAATCTGTAAGCGCAGGTGCATTCACAGACAGCAGAATGGGCGACGACACCATGCTGAACATGAGGAATCACACATGGATGTAACACATACTGCTCATGTACACAAATATCTGCTCAAGTTCACATTTGGAGAGTCCGGGAGGAATCACGTAATGAAAAAGACCTAAAAACCCCTAGACTCAACAGGTCCAAAAATAACAATTATTTTAATAGAGCTTTACTATCTTTAAAATAATTCAAAGGAGTTTGTTGGTGAAGTGTAGCACATTTTAAACAAATATGCTGCAGGTTTCTTCTTTACATTTGAAATTTTTTTCAAATGCTGAGAAACAATCCCTACGAATAAAATCCTTAAAAACTTCACTGCGCAATTATACCAAAGAAGGGTGTTTCTTAATAAACCTTAAACTTTTTTAAAAAATGCATTATAATAATTTATAATATGTTTTTTGGTTTGGTTTTTTTTTTTATATCACATTAAAAAAAGGTGTAATGGAAGTTGCCAACAGTGAATAAGCAGCCTGGCAAGAAAAAAAAAATATAGACGGGTATACCAAGAACAACACGGCATTAACTGCAGTAAGTAATGAAAGACAGATGCCACTTATTTGGTATTTTACCATCTCCCTTCTCATTGTGAACCTGGTCTCAGCTACCAATGCAGGAAAATACTTTTACTGTAAGACCGATTTATAGGATCATTCTGGAATTGTACTTCTTCACCACCGCTCTTCCACACTTTCCCTGAACACAATTCTCATCAGGCGATGCGGCCAGCACCTCAGAATCATCAAATCAATGTTATGTGATATTTACCGAAAACTGCAGCACCAAATTTTAGAAACCGCCCCTGCTGCTGGTGTGCCGGAGCTGGGCAGCAAGCCTGAGCTTCAGCCAGGCAGACCCCACCGAGGACATCCCATGGCACGTCCCACGCCTGTCGTGGGTGATTTTCAGGTGCCAGGAAGAGCCAAGATGCCGACTTCCCTTGGGTGGGATGGGAGGCACATCGGGTCTGCTGGAGCGGGTTCCTGGTTTTGCCTGGGCTGCTGTCATAGGCGGTAGGGACTTTCCAAGCTCAGCACCAGAATGGGAGTCTCCAAAACCAGGGCCCACCTCACTCTGGGACTTTTATCTTGTGTTATCAAGCCAATCCTGCTCAAACAGATGGGCACTCTTTCCATCCAAATGCAGGAGCTAGTAAATACCTTACATCTCCATTATCTTCCACAACAAGGGGCTTCAGTTTGATTTTTCTGCTATAATAGATAGAATACACATGAAGATTGTGCTGTGGTGAAAAATCAGAAGTCAAGACACTTGTTTTCTAATCTGGGGCTGCAAGAAAACAAATCAGCAGCAGCGGAACTCTTCTCCTTTTGGGATCCCTTTGTTAGGTACAGGGGACAGTGCTCAAAGTCATTGGTTTTGGTGTTTCTGACAAAATTATTTGTCTGCTCTTAAATTCAATGGGCAATTTCAGTTGCAGCCACTTCCCAAAGCCTAAATTTGGCAGTTTGTAATTCTTAGTCAGTCTGTTGGGAAGGCAGCGATGTCCCTAAAATACAGATATGGAATTAAAATATGGAGCAGAACAATGACTCTATTTGTCTCTTATATGGAGACACATACACAGAGATTACTCAGATGGAAAAAGGGATATAAGAAGAATCCCAGAAATGACAAGCACACATTAAACATCATCATGTTTTAGACTGAGATATTTCTTTGAGAAATTATTTGCAACTCAGAGCCGTACCTCCACAGCACACACGTGGCTTGGGTATGATGAGCAATTGGAGCAGAGATTAGCTGGAGACTCTAGCAGAGAAAAATGGGAGAAGGCTGATACATATCTATGTTCAAAGGTGATAATGTCACCCTGGCCCAACACAATTTCAGTAGGCTGATGGTGGAATTTAAGTTTCTCTCATATCGAGTACACAAAGAGGTACATCTTGGCAGTATAACAAAAGCCAATGTGGGTGGCAAGGTAGCTGCAAATTTAAGCATGAATGCTCTGGATGTGGGGGCTTGCACCTGATTACCAGATGCTTCAAGCAGATGGCCAGGGAGAGGAGAGAACAAGGCTCATGGTTGCTTTGATAGGGTTACAAAAAGCACCAAAACCAGAGAACAGAAAAAAAGAAAGCTTCCCTGACTGCACAAGGTATCAGATCAACAGGGCCACGGAGACATGGCACGCTCCGCACCAGATTTGAAAGGTAAGTCCCAGAATCAGGCTGGTAGTTAAGTATCATCAGCAAAGCTGATAGAAATAGGATTCAGGAGAGGGGAGGTAGGGAAAGAAAAAAAAAAAAAAAAGATTAGCACTATGCAGAATAGGGAGCTGCTATTTAAGCACAGGATATTCTTGGGGGTTTCCTCTTTGGAGGAGTTCCTCCCCTAGGAGGCTTTGCACTGATATATCATTTAGTACATGTGGAACTCAATATATGCCTTTTCTTTGGGGCTGCAAATGAGCTTTCCTACAAGGAGTCAGAAGTGCCAGGGCTTGTAAGAAAAATAAAACCAACATTTCAAAGGGAAAATCAAAAAACTCATTTTGTTCACTTTTCTGGAAGACAGTGGCAAGGTTTTGAGAAACAGTATTTCAACTTCACACAACGCAGGGTAAAAATTTGAGAATTTGACCCTATTTCACCCTGATGAGTAACCAGACAAAATTCAGCTGAGCAATTACAATTTGTGTAATAGGATGTCTGATCCTGACTCAGGACCACTTGACCTGTCACTGTCAAAACACGGGTCTGGTTGGTACAGGGGATGCGGCACCTCCAAAGACAGCCATGAGCCTTCCTGCGCTGACACCCTCAATGGCAGGGTAGGGGAGAGTGTTACAGCGCTGGCATAAACCACGGGTAACTGGTGACCTGAAATCATTAAAAATCCATGTTCATCACATTTCTCAGGAGGCGGCGGCTTCAGCCGGGCATCTTGGCTAACCTCCCACTCCGATCACTGCACCCTGCCAGCTCCACTGCTCTGTGTCCTTTCAGTTTAGTATTTTATTCTCCATAACCCCTTCCCAGTATTTCCGAGGAGCGCACAGGACAGAGACCACTGCTTTCCATACACACCACCAGCAGCTGAACTGGTTCTTTCACACCTGAGCACTACAGAAACACATGGCAAAGACAGAAACATCTCACTGAGCACCCAAATACAGCATCCAGTTGACACAACCTCCATGGGCCCTGCAAGGCCGTGGGTCCAGGTCCACGTTCAGAAATATAACATCAGATTCATGCTGGCAGCCTCCACTAAACATGCATCTACGCTAGGATAATCAATGTTTGATCGTTTAACGCAGTTTAAAAATACTTAATGTGCTGCAAGAGAAGACAGAGCTGTTGTTAGGAGTGATGTAGGGGGGTGGCACATTGCCTTTGTGACTGCCAAGCCCAAAAGCCCCATCTTGCACCTTTCTGGAGGTGGCAATCCATGGCCAAGAGGGTTGGCACATCCCAGGCGGGATGCGCAGACCCATTCTGGGGAGACTCCTGGCAGGGACGCTCACCCCCTCAACCACAAAAATGCACAGAGCGTTCACTGAATTCCTTACCCCATCCCAGTCACAGGAACGCTTTACTTGACATCTGACAGTCCCACAGGCACCTTTCTAGGGGGCCAAGGGGCGCAGTCCCCCCTCCACCTCCCCATGCCGCCCACCGGCACTCAGGAGGAGGGAGAAAGGATGGCACAGGGAGAAGAAAGGAGGATCTTCCTGCGGCCTCTCCTCTTTAGTGCGCTAATCATTACAGCACATCCGCTCAGCATTACTTTTTCCTTCTGCAGAAATAATTAAGAAACACCTGTGTTCTTTTCATTCAATAACGCATGTTTCAGAGAAAGCCACTCTTTTAAGCTTAGATTATTTTCTGTTACCGCAATTCAGCTGACAAAATAACAATGACTCACTTTGCCAAGGATTGAGAAAGGGGGGGTGGAAAGGCTATCAACCATACCATTAAAAAAAACCCCAAACCAAATAAACATTATTGAAAATAAAAAAGAAGCAACCTTAACATTTATCTCCTTCAAAATGGCCGATGCCCCCATGCAACTTTGAAATCTGAATAAACTCCTAGAGGTGACTCTTTGCCAACGTTCACTCCTATGCCAGCTTTCTCACAAACGAACAGCTTGTATCTCCATGAAAACCAATGGATGGAACAAATTGTATTAAATTATGTAAAATGATACTAAAGAGCACAATCTACCAGTAAAAAAAAAATATTTAGAAATTGGAAAATCTTGTTTTTATAAATTTGAGAAAATTGTAAAAGATAATTAGGAGGGGGAAATGTTAAATTTTTATTGCACTTAAAAGAATGTCTCATGGCTTTGAGCAGGAAATGAGATTTATTCTTTCATAGGTCAGACACACATAATTCTTTGGTGCCGTTGACACCTGTGAGTTATTTAGCCTTCCTCATACTTTAGCATGTAGAGAAATCCCATCTCTATGAAGCTGAGCGTAGCCCTGTGACAGTCTCAAATTGTCCCTCCCCATCACACTGTAGGAGCTGTCAGTGCACATTATGTATCCAAATTTCCTTCTACTTCTCAGAGACCCTTTTTGGAGGGGGAAGGGGATGCAAATAACTGTAATTAGCACCAAATTTGCTATATCCTCAGAAAATGATTAAGGATATTTTCAGCACCTTTTGGGGACTTTTGTAATTTAAATATACTGCCATGTCCATGCAAAGAACATTCCAGTAACTTTGCCTGAAATGGGTTTTAAATTGATGATTTCTAAGCATGAGTCAGTTAATCATGAACAAAAAGATCTGACTATTTCTGTATCCAGGGTGGCAGAGAGGGTGAGGTTGTGAGAGCTTTTGGCTGGTTTGAGACTTTAAATGACACTATATTGGCATACAATAGGAAGCTGTAATTCAGGGCTTTGTTCTGATGGCGCACAGCCCTGCGGTCGCTGAGCCCCACGGTTCCCCAGCCTCATGCAATGCTGCGCCTGCGGGGTCGAGGCAGATTTTAGAAGACAAGCCCGTCCCCTGCGATGGCAGCAGGACCTGGCTGTTGGTCCGTGGCTCCTGGTGGGGTCCCGCTGCCGCAGGCAGAGCTGGAACATCCCCTGGGACTGCAGGAGGTGGTTGGTGCCCCAGCGCGCAGGCAGGGCTCCCTCACCTGCCTGGCTTCACCAAAGGTGCCAAAAAATGAAAAAGGATAAACCGAAGATATTGTCGTCAATCAAAGAGACAGAGCACCATTAATCCAGTTTTAAAATAAAGAGGTTTTTCTGCATGTGCATTATTTTTTCCTTCTTTTTTTTTCTTTCCCCCTTTCCATTGCAAGACCCTGAAATGCAGACTCATGATTCTTGGCTGCAACAGATAGTTAATTTATTCTGCAACTGCATTAACTCAGCATACATCTAAACCTTCCTAACCTATCTCTGGAAGGATATTTTTATGCCACATGAGTGAGGGTTAGCTTTAACTCTCAGTCCTACCACATAGCTCTCCACTGGAGATCTTTGCAATCCTAAAAAAAAAAAAAATAAAAAAAAAAATAACTTCTGCAGCCTGTAAAGCACATACAAGAACCGCTCAGCAGGACAAATGAGCATTGTAGCTTCCATAGTCACATACGCCACAGGGAGCCCCAACTAATTTCCACTCTCAATAGAGCTTATACAGACCTGGAAGCTTAAAATTGTTCCTGTCTTTCCATTGAATAACACTGGGCTCCTGTAAAAAAGGCACTCCTTTCCTGAAGGGCAAGAGGAATTTGAAGGCCTCAGGGCTGCAGAGGGAGAAGTTGCTTTGCCCCTTCCCTATGCAGCTGCACGGTGACCGGTGAAATCAAATATGCCAATAAAACACAGGAGCTTTCATGTCCCACCACCACCTTGAACCCCACCTCCGCTGCCGGAAAAAGAACCCACCCGGGACTGCTAAAGCGTGGGAGCCAAGGCCAGGACGGCCTTCTGGAAAACGACAGTCCGGTTGCTATTTTTGCAAACAGGTAGTGCTTAAAAGCTGGCCTCAAAGGGTTAACGCTTTGACTTGACAAAATTTTCCCATCTCTGTGATCCAGTCGCCACCGACAGCCTACCCTCGTGACTCACAACAGCTGGAGTTGCTAAACTGGCAGCGTCGCAGTGTGGCATCAGGAAATTTAAGATAAAAAACATATACAATGTAAAAATAATCCTAATAAATTCTGGAAAATGTAGATGTGTAAAGCTCCATGCGCTAAAAAAGCATACTGCTAGAGAAACTATTTTTAAAAAGGCTATTAGGAGGTGTGAAAGCAAAGCTGTCTATTATGTTTCTAAAGAAAGGCACCAAATGCTTATTTTTCATCCCAATGAATTCTGAGTGACCATTTCTGACAGACAGTTAGCACAAGGTCACTGCCAGTCAGCAGGCTGCCGGCCAGCAGAGCCTCCCGGGTACGGGCGATGGAACTCCGTACATCAGAGGGACCAAACACCTGGGGAGAAAATTGAACTTGCCGAAACAACGTTGGTTTAGATTATCTGAATGAAACCTGATCTCAGCTGCTGTTTTCTGGGTTTCTCCTTCGTACCTTTTCTTATGCAGCAGGATAATTTGATTTTTTTTTTCAATCATTAAAATCCAGCAGCTCTTTTACTTACGTGTTTTTCATGTGGTAAATTGAGGGAATAATAAAGTATAATAATAAAAAAAAGACGGGGAAAATATTTCCTTCCCCTCTGTGCAACTCTCACCACAGACAATGCAAATCCCACAACACATGTTTGCAGGGAAATCAGAGCACACTCAGGGCTGGAAGTGCAAATTCATCTCATCTAAATGATTAAACTGGTAACAGTTATAAACAAGGAGCTTTTTATCCCACTGATTTTGGGATGGGTTAGTGCTTTTCTCCAAACAGTCTTCAAATAGTTTATGCTAACTGAAATATTCCTCCAAAAACACAGCCCTGCAGTGACCAAATAAACAAGAGGATTACTCCAAGGGGGAGAAGGCAGCATACAGGGGGAAAGCAAACTTTGCGGGGCTGTGCTGGGGTCCTGACAAACCAGGCGAGCATCACAGTCACCTTTTTGTCCATGTACAAGTTGTTATTTCATTTTTTGTCCAACCTGCAGCAAAAGCAGCGCATTCAGAAACTCCCTCCTTCTGCTTTAATTCCTGTAATTTCAGCTAAAAGCACTGTCAGATTTTTTAATTTGACTATCTAAACATCTAGGTTTTCAGATTATTTTTTTTTTTTAAGCAGTTCTAGAAGGAGCTTTGAGAAAGCATTTTTCAAAGGAGATGGAGGACTCTGCAGTCACCCATTATCACCTCATGGTAAGAGACCAACACTCCCATTTCCTCACGCTTTCTCCTCCCTGAAGGTATGGGCACACCTAGAACTTTACTGACTCCCTGATACACAGCTCCCAAAGCACCAGGAGGATTTTCCTGGTCCATGTCAAAAGCTGCACACTGACTTCAGAAGCCTTTGAATCAGGCTCACAATCTGTAGCAAAAATGCAGGGACATCCTTAATTTGCTTTCACACCAGCTTCTCTTTGTTGTTTGTTTTTTTTTTTAAAATATTAAAACTATATTTCATTATTACGATCTACCTTTTAATTCACACACATCTTTTTCATTATTTTTTATCAGTTAATCTAAAATGTTACACCAAGTGCTACCTAAAAAGCCAGTTTAATATTATTTCTTAGAAGGAAAAGATCTGACTCCGATTTCCCTCAGAATTTGCTTCCATGAAGCCATCAGAGTTATGTTGGCATAAAAGTGATATAAATAAGATCAGGATCAGCTTACAGGTGTTAGGCAACAGAGTAAAAGAATACATTCAAACAAATTCTTACATGTATAGCACACTATACATGCATTGGAAGTGCTACTTAAGCACACAGCAGTTGAATGAATAAAAGAATGCCTTTTTTAAAAAAACAATGATTTAAATGTCATTGAAAAACACCATGGGAGCAATTGCTTTCTCCCCAAACGTCACCAGAAAAATCCAGAGTACATGGACTAATAAGGACCTTCTCTGAATTCAGTGCTTCCAAAAATATGAGAACTATCATAAAAATACTTATACAGGTGATACACAATTTTTCCATCAGACTTTTATGCAAGAAATTGGGCTTGCATATTCCACATGATTCAAAAAGAATAATTAAAGTCCTACATGGACACATATCTGCCTCAGGGCAGACCTTTTATGTTGTTTTGCATTCCATGTGTCACTCAAAAGAATTGCAACTGGGAAATGATGTTGAACTAAAATAAGACAAGAACACATTGACTAAAATTATACCCTGTCCAATTTGCTGACACCCCTTTAGACATCTCGCCATGATTGCTCTGGTGCAACCACTGTTCTACGTATGGGTGACATTTAAACTAAGCATAGTTGTACACTGAAATCAAATAAAGGATTTGAAGACTTTTTTTTTCCTCCTTTTTGATACTGAAAAGTACATGGGATTTAAATGCAGAAAAAAAAGAACATGCTTTGAGCAGTGATCTGCTTTTGTTATCCTGTCTGGAAAAATAATTGTTGGGTTTGTACAATTAATATATTTGGGTGAGAGTAATCAGATTAGGAGCCTGAATCTTTAGCCGTCGTGTGCCCAAAACTCCTACAGAAGTTAATGGGGGATTTCAGCTCACGAGGATAACAAGGCTGAGCCTTTCTTCTGCAAAATCAGGTTTCCTGAGGCCCTGACATGTGAACACATTTAAGTCACACTTTCTTTGTCCCAGTGCATGGTTTGCCTGGTTCAGCTTGCTGCTGATTTGGAGCAGCCCACCTTCTGGGGGTCTTGTTATTCCACCTCAGCCCTTGTCATCCCAGCAGCCGTTCAGAAAGCAAGGAGCACAAGATGAAAACCCAGAGATTTTTATGATACGTTAGATCCTTTTTTAAACCACTTAGAGCTAAATTTAACACATCCTCTGCATGCTACCCATCCCACTTTTCCTTCCCACCTCTAGCCTTCTCTTTGGCTGTTTTGTTTTCTCTTTCGTTTCACTCACTTCCTTAATTAAGTTGATAATGTAATTATGTCACAGCTGTAGCATCCTCCTCTTGCAGAGGTGGCTGGATTTCTGTAACTTCAGCCTGTTTGATGATTGATTGATATGTACGGAGATAATTGTAACTTTTCAGAAATGTTATAAATAAGTTGTAAAAGGAAGGTACTGGCTATGGCGCAAAGGGCACTAATGTTTGGCATCGACGGGTCTTGCTTACTTTCCATAGAAACCCAGGGCTATGCAGAGGAAGGGGAGCAGCAGGGAATGAGGGTTTTTAGCATAGAGTTCTTGAGTGCTGGGAGAGGGAGACCACTTCATCTGGGGAAGGGAAGGAGAGACCTTCTCCATCTCTCAGTAATTGTCAAGGCAGAGGCAAGAAGAAAGCAGCCAGTTCAGTAAAAACTCAGCCTCTATATCATACCCCTCCAAAAAATACACAAAAGTGGTCACGTTGAGCTACTGTACATTCTCAAACAGAAAAGCCTGATACTCTGAACAAAGGGCTTAAGCTAATTTGACAGATAACTTGTAATCAATATATTTACGTTCCTATTTTGCTAAAGAGTAGAATTTCCTGTGAGGTACTTGATATATGACTCTTGGTAATGAAAGAATAATATCCCTGACCTTTTATTACATATGGAAATATTTAAGTGTTTTACATCAACACATCACGGCATATTAATAGGAGACAATCTAGGAGAACAGTTACCCGAGAGGAGGAAAAAGCTTCATCAACTACTCAAATTTCCAGAAGAGGATCAGAAGAAGTACTTGCCCCTATGAACAAACAAAACGTATCTACTGAGAAATGTAAACGGAGTCAGTGTGAATCATGAGACCCATCATGTTTTAGAGCAAATCTGCAAGCACATGCATATTCCAGAAATAAAATCTCTTCGCAAGAGGTCAAGGTTTCACACTGAAGCAAGCAAAGAGCTAAAACTTGGCCCTTCTTCCTTTGATGCTGGCCTGCTAGCTCCTTCTCTCTTCATACGCTACCGCTCTGCTCTTCTTGATATCCCGCATCTTTCAGCATGCACTTAGGAGACGCGTACATGGAAAACAAAGTTCTCCTCGCCGTGCCTACATGTGCAGCACAGCCTGCCTTCCCTCCTGAGTGCTGAGGGGATTGTTACTAAAAATACCACTCTTGAAATGTTACCATGCACACACCAAACTTTGATCTTCCAAGCTCCATATATCAATCAGAACGAAACCTGTTTTACTGTCACATGCAAAGGCGCTCCTCCTCAATAGCTGCCTATCAGCCCCCAGGCAGTTCAATGGGGAAACCGCGCCAGATCCTAGGGCTCTCACAAGCACAGAACTCTTACCGCGTCACTGCCTCCACAGGCAGAGTACGTGGGATCTATACCTTTAGCCCAAGAGCAGGAAGCTTTTTGTACACCAGCTTTAAGGCTACAGCTTGTATAGATGGCTGTAGATGTTTCAGTGAAAGGAGAGGAGTGGGAATCCTTTCTCTGGCATGTCTAATATTCTGTGCAGATTTTATCACATGCAGCACTTGCATAAAGTTTTGCAAAGCTGCTTACAGAGAGCGCGTTCTCCCAAGGAGTGAGATGTTTCTGGTATTCAGCACCCAGTAAGGCCAGCCGTTAAAATGCAGCACTGCATACTGAACAGATAGGATACCTCTCTGCTGGTGCCAGGCCTCCATAGGATCAAAAGACATCTCCCTTAGACATAGCCTCAGTAAGCCTTTCATCTGGCTCAGGTTTCCTCACCAGGAAAAAACCACTAGGTTTGCACAGCTGCAAGCCAGGTATGACCATAACTTTTACCAAGATCTTTGACCATTTTCTGTCTCACATGTGGTCAAGTAACGATCAGGCTCTGACGTATGCACACTGTTAACACAGCTGTATCTCTCTGAAAAATGCATTTTAGAAGCAGTTACTCTTAAGTTTTCCTACTCAGAGAATTGATACTCAGATATTTCCCAAGAACTGTGCAAAGAATTGTATGCAGTGTTCTATGGCTTTGGGGAAACAAACGATGGGAACAGGATCACATGGGGTGCTATTTTGATTTCATGGTGTTTGGGAAGATGGCTCCTAGCAGGCATCTGCAACCAACTTGAGGTGCAGAACTGCTAACAGACGCTTCAAAACTTTTTCACACAACCACCTTTGTCCATGTATCTCTTCAGGGACCAAGAATTAGAGATAGGTGCAGTGCATTAACTGTGTTGTATATGGTGGATACCGTTTCTGTTAATGAAATCGCTAAAACAAAGTCAGGTGAATAAAAAAATTCCAAACTATACCTTGAGAACTTTTAAGCTCTGCTGGGATATTACTGGTGGTCAAGCATCACATATCCAGACAGCATGGACACTTCATTACCATCTCCACGTCACGACAGCTTTGACGTTGTAATATCATATATCATTTAGATCCACCTCTTCTTTAAAAAGCAGAAATAAAGAGGGGAAGGGAAAACACCAAAAAAAATACAATGCCCAAGTTGTGATAACGTACTGTGGTCAAGGATAACAGTGAAACAATGAAAAACTTCAGGCAATTTTCACATCACAGCATTGGTTATTAGACAGAGCTATCTCCTGAAAAAAAGATTACAAGCTCAGCCTGTTTTGCATTTCAGAGGGTCCTGCGTGAGGGGAAGCTGTGCCCTCTACCATGCGGCAAAACCAAAAAGCGAGCAATGCAGTCTTCATGGGAGGACTCCATTACCAAATGCCAAAGAGTCTTCTTGCTATTATGAAATGGAAATTATTTGTAAAGCAAGGGCAAAGGTCACATGCAGGCATTCACTGGGAATTATTGACATAGGTATGACATAGATGATAGCCAATCAAAAAGCAATTTTATAAACATTGTTATTAAATAGTAGGGTAATTGCTTTAAGTACTGGAGGAATGTCAGGGTCACATGAGAGTTTTGTTGGTGTCATAGTTTTTTATTTGACACTTAGTGGATCAATGACACTTAGTATATTTATTCTGAAATGTGAACTGTGTCGCCAGCCTCAAAGCTAATCCACATACCACATACTACCCCATACTTATATAGAAATAATTTCTGATTTTTATTTCATTCACTAAGTATCCAGCAATGCAAGCGTCAAAGCTCTCCACACATAAAAGTATGGAAGTAATTAGGGATTATGTGGTAAGTGTACAAACATAGTTTATATTACTGTGTATTAGAAAGGACCCCTTTTATAGCTGCCTTTGTCAATTTGACAGAGCAAAGGGTTTTAATGTACTGTAATAAGAAATGTAAGAGGGGGCAAAGGACAGCGTGGCTGTGATGCCTGTTTGTAAACTGCCTGGCCCTGAGGTCCTCCCTCTCTCCTACTCATCCTTGCTCCATGCTTATTCTATGGTCATATACATTTTAACTGAGTTAATAGCAGTCTGGTGGGGGGAGAGGCTGGGGGAAGTCCCTTAAATGCACGCTGTCAGCTGCCTCCAGAGCTTATAGGAGGGCTTCCACCAGGGCAGATGCTTGCAGAGGAGAGCACGGTACAGACAATCAGAGGCAAAATTTACATGATAAAGTGTGTTATAGAAATATTTTGCTTCTTTATTTTTTCCCTTAGGCCCCAAAGGCACCCAGAATCAGGTGACTGATTAAAAATAAAAAAATGCAAAAACTGCCTATGAAGTGAACAGACAGGCAGGGTGACGTCCAGGTAAGCCCCTTAGCCGATGTTTTACGAGCCAGAAATTTGTAACAGGGGTTCCTACGTTCCTATGTTAAGCAGCTTTGTGGTGGATTTACTCTGCACCTGTTCTTCATCAGGACTGCAGAGCGCCTCAAGAGGGTGTGTAGCCATGCTTGAAATGCCTCGCCCCACCACGCCACCTACCCCACTCCCTCCCTTTAATGAAAAACAGGTCAGGTACAAACGTTTCTGCAGCTTTCTCATGACCTCTGTAGGGGTAAATGTAGGGGTGGAGGGATATGGATTGTTATTTACTATTTAGAAGGCTGACGGCATCCTTCGCTTCACATGTAGCGTAACAGATGACAATTGTGCTTCATTGCAAAGAGTTCAGAATTTAAATTATAACATGAAAAATATACTACCCGGTAACGTCCCTGTCACACTCTGTGAACTTTAGCTCAATTAAAAAAGAAATCAGCTGACATTGAAAAAATGCTATTTTCAATATAACTGAAAGGAAAATTGTACCAATGCCAATTTAGTGCAATTTCAAAACAAACCCCAAAGGGAAGAAAGGAGGAAGAAAAAAAAAAAAAAAGAACCACAGCATAGAAATGGGTGGGTACACATAAAACAAAAACTATCCATTTTGAAAGATATGGGATAGCTGCAATGTATTATTTTTGAACAATGTATTATTTTGAGCAATGTATTATTTTTGAACCTCTCTCATCCTCCGTCAGGTGAGGCAGCCAGCCCTCCGCCAGCCATTCCTACTCTTGCCTTGGATTTGCGCTACAACAGGGAGCAAGCTATGCCAAAATTAGTTAGTAGGTAGCACTAGACAGAGCACACCAAAATCCAGCATGCCAGCACAGAGCTGCGGTTGCCACCTGCAGCTGCCTCCCTCCTTCCTGCAGCGCAGGAGCTCTGCCGCAGCTGGACGGGGAATTTCAAAGGGCTCTTGCATTTGCTCTGGCCTTTTACCTATTATGCCAGGTTCATCCCCAAGATCTATGGTACACAGTCTAAAGCCTGGAATAAAAATAAGCCCTCACTGAAAATGGGAAAAAAAAAAATAAATCACATTTTACTGTGATTTATGCAGTAGATAATATGTTCTGGCTGCAGACTGACTGAATTGGTGGTCCCACATTAAATCTCTAATCTGAAGCATGCAGAGACTCCTCAGCAGAAGTCTGCACTGTGGCATAAGTGCTTCACTTTCCCAGCAATAATCCAAAAGGCAACAACTTCCAGAAACAGCATTAAACAAGTCAGCATTTCCTGATGCTCTGGAACTGTAGTAATTTAATGTGGTGATAGCTGCTTGGCACTTTGGAAAATCAGGCGACTGAGTCGGATAGCTCTGTGAAGCTTTGGTCTGGGAGTTCCGATTCCCTAGAAGTTATCACTGATTTTTGTACAAGGATAATAAACCCAGGCTCTGATGGGAGCTCACATTTAAAAATAAAGTCACTGATCTCTATTTGGCTTGCAGCAGAGATGTAGCAAGCATGATGAGAACAGGAGAAAAGATCAGTCACCAGAAAAAATGGAGTACAGGAAACAGGTGATAGCTTTAGTATAATGAATTCCCCATCTTAATTTTTAAGTTTATTACTTACAGACAGACATAAGACTAGATGGTATGATTTAGAAACTCTATTTAATTCAGCATAAAGAGTTGGGAGATATTCAGCTCCTGTCATGACTTTGAGAACCTCAGCCCTGACCCATGCTGGATCAGGGAAGTTCGGCACATTGCCTCCACCAAGTTCACCCCTGAACATGAGCTCTGCTGGTTACCTCCCATCCGCGCCACCCCTCTCCTCTCTGCAAGAGCTACTCACACTGCACAAAACATCTATGGGATGCTCTCAATGACTGGCGATGGAAAGATAACACAAGTCACTGGAATGGGAGTGAACAAAGACCACAAGTTTTATGCATGTATGTACTTGTAAGAGTGTGGGTAAATAACGAGATCACAAATACACATTTCCATTCTGCAACATGTAACCAGACACCACAATCTCTTACCCTAGCTAAACACTGCCTTGCAAAGAAGGAAAATGCTAGATTTGCATTTCTGCAGAAATCTCTGTCGTTTCAAAGCTCAGGGTCTCTCAGTCCATCCCTGCTATTTTCTGTTGCTGACTGGCCTTTGACTATAGGTGGCCTATTGCCCTCTGCAAGATGGTTTACCTGGTTATCCAGCCAGACCCCAGAAGACAGTAAAATGTATTGCCCACAATGGCAGTTCTCCAAATGTATTCGTTCTGGCTTGCATGCCACTGAGTCCCATGCATTATAGCATATGACCACATAGATGATCCCTACAACCCAAGAACAGACCCTTCCTCACAGATTGCATTTCTCTATGCTCAGGTACACCCATTCTCTTTCCAGAGACCCCTATCCATCAAGTCAGGTCTCCTCCAGCAGGCTTCCTCCACGCACCTCAATAAGATAGCATAGTGCCAAAGCCTTCTGCCAGCATCTCTCCTTGGATAAAATGGAGACCCATTTAATATTGATCTGAGAAAATGAATCAGCCTCAGGTGAGGAAAATTATATAATATCAGCCCATGGTCACAACATCCCCCAGGGTGATGGGAGGTACCTCCATGTAGGGCAATACAAAACCATGCGTTTTTGTCAAGTGGCAGCACTGTGCTTCCCATCTATCTAATTACATGCACTCCCTGATGTTCAATACCATTACATAATGACTTAACTACTACTGTAATATAAATACTGAATGATACCCAAGGAACCAGTGGAAAAACTGGAGACTTGTTAAGGGTGACCACTGCAGAAGTATTAAAAAAAAAGTGCACATTTTGCATATAAAAAGAGTACTCTAATTTATTTGAAAGCCTAGTTCTTATCTACTGCACAGTAAAAATGTGAGCCTCATAAAGACAAAATTCTCCATTTTCTGTTTCAACATATTCAGCATGTAGAGAAGCATATTCAGGAGGTTTCTATATTTGATGATCTTTTTCCATTCAAAGTTTCTAATTAGTACTATGCCCTATTCTGTGAGTTTTATTTTCAGCACTAGAGCCAGCACACAACACCCAGAATGCTTCTCCTTCAACTGGATAAAAATATGTTCGTCCACATTCATTCTGTAGCAACAGATCCTTTTTTAACTACTTGGTGAGCACTTGGAGCTGGGTTGACCAAACACCAGAAACTCGGCATATTGTCCCTTGTACCTCTCTGTTCATCCATCCCCATTTTATAACATAAATACTTTTAACTAGTGATTGTCACTGAATAAATACATGGTGTAACAGTTCCATCAGTCTGCCACAAGTCTAGCAGTGTAGATATTTTGAGGCTCAAAAGTGGGGAGGATTTGTAGTACTACTACCTCAATGTGAGCCCTGCTTCCATGGCTACCTGTAAGCCCATCTGCCCGCCCTCCAGGGGTAAGGGGTTGTACTCAAAAGTAGTGTTGCGGCAGCTGCATACAGTTTACATAACTATTTGTCTTCTGGCTTTGTTCTAGGATAGTCTGCCCCAACTCTGGTACAAAATTGTCAGTGTTTGGTTAGGACACCACAGAGCATTGTGCATGCATGTTTCCTCTGTACCCCACCAGAATGTCGCTTCCAGTACTTTGCCAGCCTGAGGACAAGGGACAACGCTCAGTCATTCCACTCTGAAAGCTTGCCTTCCTGCATTCACACTCTGCAGAGAATCCCTCGAAATTTACAGCTACCCAAAAGGGAGAAGCAACCAACCCCTAAATGCATCTGAATTTGGAGAGACCAACACTGATTTCTTCACAACCTTTTCTTTTCTTTGCTGAAGCTTAACCTCTAACACCGCAGTGACTCTCACGACTGTGTAAGGTCGGGGATGGCTACAGCTTTCTGCGTGCGCTGTCTCCTCCCAAACATACCTGAAGGGCAGCTCTGGTTCTGCCCCAAATTACTATTCCCAGTATAGATCAAAGAGATGCTCACAGCTCATTGGGATTTCCATATCCCACGCAGTCAGCTAAGACAGGCTCCAGTTGCTTTGACCCCATCACTCAGCTTTGAGATCCTAACTGTTCAGAATTTAAGACTTTTTCCTGACTCCTGAAAACCTGTCAACAGGCTTACATTTGCATTCAACATTAACAAAGGAAGAGCTGAAAGTACAAAAAATCTTAGGGGTGGGAGAAGCTGGAAGGAGGTGTAATAAAATGAAGTCAAATGAAAATAAAACAAAAGAGGAACATGGTACATAGCAGGAAAATCAAAAGACAAAATAAAAGATTAAGGAGTGCAGGTAAAGATAAAATTCAAAAAATGCTTTAAATGTTGATTCTCTGAAACACCCTACTGTTTTTGTTTCATGCAGTATTTTGATGCTAGCATCTAATTATTCTTTGCAGTGTTTTATCTCCCCCATTATAGTATCACCAGATTTTTTTTATTGGCACTTTCCTTATTAATGATTACAACACCTACGTTTAAGGAGCTAAATGAGTTCTCTCTTTTCCTGAACTGAAGAGAGGGGGGTCAGCAGAGAAATGAGAATTATTCTGTTGTATGCAGATGTGTTATACTCAGAATTATTCTTGGCCACTGAAGTAGCTCCCACAGCTTGCTGAGGCAAAAGAAAGATTCCTCCCCATTCCTAGCTGTGACCCAGGAAAGGTGGGGAGATTTCCTTCTGCTCTCCAGTCAATCACAAGAGGAACTTAACAAATGTTTCAGCTTCAGTCTAAAAGTAATAATAGCTTCCTTTTAAATAACTGTCCTTAATTAAACTCAGTTTTCTTTTTAGAATCATACAGCACAAAAACATGTCCACTAACAAAATGTATTTACTTTTCACTCTCCACCACAGATTGGATTCTGATGCTTGCTGTAGCAAAGAGCATTATAAAAGCACCCTAAATGCACCCCCAGGGATGGTCCCTGTCTGTGGCAGTACTCACATGGCATGTGTGGAGCCTATGCATGCCTGTCCTCAGCAGCCCCACATGGAGACAGCATGCCTGGAGAGCAACTGGGTGCTGCCATACACTGATGAGCTCCGTCTGGTTAAATTCCCAGCAGGCCGACAATGCCAGCTGGGGGAAATTAAGCTGTGCTGGAGCTGAGGATGGGGTGGCTGCTGCCCCCTCCGATGCCACTGCTTGGCTCATGCAGGGAGAGCTGCCCTCCCCAGCGAGCTGGACCTTTACCTTGGCCATGCTGCCCCAAGGGCAGGTATAGGGCTTCCGAGGGTAGTTCTATAACAACAGAAACCTGGGCTGGCAATAAAGCAAGGAAAGCCCAAACAGGCAAAAAAAGAAGGAAGAGATATTTGTTGTTTACACACCAGGCAGAAAAAGCAATCCAGGGTGCAAATAACTGCAAATAAACTTTTGTCAAGAGCCAGAAATTTTTGCACCTATGCAAAGTTGGTGACATGCCTCAAGCTTATTACTTTATTCTTTTTTTTCCTTCAGGCTCCAAAATGTGTCTGCAGTGCTCCACACACAAGGAACAAGTTACATTAATATATTGGTTTCGATTGTGGTTTTCATACATTTTTCTTTCTCAGGTATTACAGGGGTTTTAGTAAGTGATTAGAAGAAATTCATAAAGATCTGTATAAATATTGTTCTAAATAACTGCTTAGTAAATCACTATATATTTACATTAAATTAAATGAATCAAATCAACGCAATCAAAGTTTGATGGCAAAGCAGTAGAACTATTATATTTCAGAAGCAGACAGACAAACAGCCTTTTGGGGAGACAAAAGCTAAAGCTTTCTTAACATAGAAAATGTTCCATGAATAGGGTTAAATACTTAATGGTTGCTAGCAAAAGATAAGACAAATATTCTTTGTTAATATTTATAGAATCCCATCAGGAACTCTTTTGTCCTAGCATTGTTTCCAAAATTCAATCCCCTAGTTATATCCATCATTTTTCATGTGATTAAAGGAATCTAAATTTGCTGCCTTGTCTTGTAAAAGAGTAAAGTTAGATCTGTATTATTAAGGCCTCTTGGTTGGAGCAGCAAATGTAATATTGATGGTCTATGGTATATAAGCCTAAAAACCTACTGATCACACACACATGACACATAAAATGCATTCATAGGATTCACAACATTATTCCTAAGAAGTTGGGATGCGGCTAAAAGAAGAGATAATTACGTCCTTCCAAAAAGAGGGAAATAAAATATTTCAAACTGATAAAAGGCAAGAAATAAAAGACTAGAACCACAAGGGAAAAAACTGCAAAGGCTTTGATGAGAGGGAAGTGACACTCAACACCTTGGTCACTGTCACAACTGCCCCACACCCTCTGGGGCAAGGGGACCTTCTGGTGAGGGAGGGAACCCTCAAGTCCTGCCCTGTGCCAAAACGGGGAGCCACGGGGAATAACTGGAGGTAGCCTTGGTCATCAGAGGTGTCTTGGCAAATACAGGCATGTGGTTGGGGTACAGGTGGAACCTGCTTCAGGATGGCCAGCCATGTAACTTCCTCATTAGTCATCAAAATGGGCTGGATGCCTGACTGTGGATTTGAGGGATCTCTGTTGAACTGATCCGAGATAATGCAAGGCACGTCTCCAGGGAGGGTGGGGAGGGCACTGCATGCCTCAGGCACCTCCAGGGAGGTCTCACCCGCTGCATGTGTGGTCACGGCATCATCCCCCAGTGGGGCAAACCCAAGAGGTGTGCGCAGCCCCTGCCACCGCCTGCCCACAGCCAGCGTGGTCAGATGGATGGGCCTCCTCTCCGCCACCCATAAAATGGGAACCCTGATAGCTCTGTTATTTTTGGTGATGCACTTTATGTCTATGCACAGTATACTCCATAGAAGAGCTCAGCATTTGTTGGTACTGTTAATTAACGTTAATATTATAACCAAAGTGACAGCAGGACAAGTAGTGCCCCTGGAACAGGTTAAGCATCCATCTACCCAGGTGTCTGCTGCTCTGCTGATCCCAGCACCTTCACCAGCAGCCCCTCCACAGAGACCAGGCAAACCCTCCAGAGCAGCCCGTGCCTCCAGCCCTGCCTGCAGCTGCTGGCTGCACCTGCCCCGAGGCAGGGTGAGGGGCAGGGACCAGGGGCTGGGCCACCTGGCAACTCATCGGGGCATCTTTATTCCAGAAAAAAAGAGCAAAACCCATGGTTTTTCTTTCACTTCTAGAAAACCAATACTCAGTGTTGAATTTTTCTCAGCCTACTAAAAAGTTTTTTTTATAATAGAGGCAAAAGCCAAGTCCTCATTGATCCAATTTTTTTTTTTACGCAGAACTTCTTAACAGCTTTAGAAAAATAGATAATTATTGCAGTTAATTTCAGCAAAACAGTTCAAACTCATCAGGGCTGCACAAGTATAATTTACTACTCCTTCTGACTTATTGTTTTGACTAGATGTAGATTGATGATTAAAGTGATAAACAGTAACATTTTTATAAAATGGCTGACTCTGCCAATGGCAACTGAATAAGAAACATGCTGAAATAGCTGTGCTGTTATTGTGATTGTACTCAAGGCTGTCAACAAAGAATATAAGTATTTGACAAGGTGTTATCTAATTGTGTTTTTAAAAGCCACGATACATACATCTTTTAATGTGTCACTTTAAGCTGCAAGAGAATTTCTTTTATTAAAAAGTACAAAGGAAAAATGAATGCCTTGCATTTTCTTGTTTCTTTTTCCCAAGCTCTGCCCTTTTGCCGTCATTCGACAGAATATATTTGCTCTTTAGTCAAATTGGCTTTTATTTAAATGGTAGCCCAAAATAGCACAGCAACATTAGGTGTATAAGAAGAAAGAACAGTGTGTCCCACAGACAATTTTTACCTCAGCCCTGGTGGGAATTAACTGATCGAAACAGAAGGCTAAGAATAAAATCCTTTTGACGCTCAGTTAGTGAAACAGCATTTTGGAGCAAGGAAAAGGTTTGTGGTTTTTCTTTTTTTTAAGAGGGATCACCAGGAAAAGTATCTTAACATGCTGCCTTTGGAGCTACCTGTAGTCCTTCCATAGTTCTTCATGCTACATACATGCATCTTTACATCCAAAATATAGTTATCCTCAGAAAGTCCCTTTGACCTAGGGAAGGGGTATCAGCTGCACTGACTCCAGAGCTGCGGGTTGGAGTCTTTGCTCCAGCCCACCTCAGCCCACTGACCCTTTATCTGCTTGTAAGGAAAACCTGGAGACCATGCAAGAAGAAGGGGTTTTGCTCTTGAATTAGAAGAAAGATGCAATCTGTGGGACGGGCAAAACTGCACGGGCAGGAGGGGGCACTGGTGCCAGGGCTCTGCTGCTCCCCTGCAGAGAACAAGGACTGGCTGGGAAGGAGGGAGTTAAAATGGACCACAGAGGGAATGAAATAAAGATGCTACAAAAAAAAAGGAAACTCCTACTTCTGTGTTCTTGCCTTCTAGGATGACAATAGCATTGTGAAATGCTGTAAGGCATGGAGAGAGACAGGGAATTAACTATTTGGAAACCCTCTTAGTAGGAATTTGAAACATGGGGAGAAGCAGAAGAGATGGCATTGACTGATGGTGCATATGAGGATGTCTCTGGGCCTCCACAGGGCTTATTTTGGCAAAGGCTCGGGGAAGGCATAGCTGCAAAACTCTCTCCCTTTCAGCTAGGGAGTGACCTGACAACTACTGGAGGAAGCCTTCACTGCTGGAGCCGTCCAGTTGGCAAAAGGTACTGCAATGCTATCAAAAAAATGGTATTTTCTTGGCAACAGCACCGTGCTGCCAGACCAAGGAGGTGGGCCCTTGTGAATCGGGAAGTCCCAATGGACCTGAGATGCCATCACTCCAAGAGCATTCTCAGTTGGACTGAGTTTGAGAAAGCAAATACTCCAGGCAAAGCCCTTATCTTCACTGCAAGCCAGAAACAGAGTGGAGCTTTTCATCAGCATTTGCGTAAGTGCAATCTACACATGAAGGAGGGGAAACTTTAGGAGAAGGAGGATGGCAGCAGTGTGGCACTTGCTTAAAAACACAGTGTATTTTAGGGTAAATAGTTAAGGGTCAGGTAGAGCACCACACTAATGCAAAATGCAGGGTTCTAAATTGTGCTGAGATCTAACAATGTCATTTGCATACCGATCCTGGCAGCACCGCTGAAATATAGAGGTCAATTTGGTCTATTATGGGACAGCAACTTCTAATTTTTAATCCCAGTGGTATTTTAAGCTTGGGATAGAAGTTAAAGGGAAAAAAAAAAAGTCTGTATAATGAAAAACGCAGAGAGCTACCATCTGACCCGATTCTGCGAGGTAGAGGTGAGGTGCTTCCTCCCCGTCCTGGCCTGCGCTCTTCGTGTTTGTTTGTCTTTGAAGGCATAGTCACCAAAAGTCATAAGGAAGGATCAGAGCCTCAGTTTCAAGAGTTTATATCTTTGATAACATTTGATGGCCTGGGTTCGTGGCACTCCTACAGATCATTCCTTAGTGTTAATTTTAAAACTGCCCCAGTATCAAATTGCTGTTTTTTTCAGAGGGAGTTGAGTAACCACTCTAAAGATAATGACTGAGTGGCCTCCAGGTTTTGCATTTAAAGATGTAGAATAAGAGAGACTAATGCTGGAAAATCCTATACATCCTTCTCTGTACAATTAGGAAGGTGCAGGTCATGGACCTGCCACAGCCACAGAGAAATGCACACAGAAAATAACTGAATATGAAAAACAACTGAAAAATAGCTTATTGTTAACATAGGATCTCCTTTCTAAGTGGGGATCACAACTGTCGTAAGAACTATCTCTAGCCAGTTCAAAAGTTTAAAAGTCAGAAAATTTCCAATTCAAAATCCTGACCTTTATGCAAATGAACCAGGAGCAAAAAACCACCCTCCTTTGAGAGCAGTATGAGCAGGTCAAGGACCAGGGCTTGTTGCCGAGTGCCCAGACACTGCCTCCACCAGCCTCGGAGGCGGTGGCAGTGCCCCGATGCTGGGGGACTGAGCAGCGCTACTCATCGCAATGAAAACATTGGAGCCCGTGCTTCACTGGCAAGAAACTGAAGCAATGCTGACCTGTGGACCCGCTGCCGGTTCCTAAACAGCAACTGAAGTTGGGTGCTCTACCTCTTCTGCTGACACATAAACAGGAAAAAAAGAGATAACACATTCAGAGTCCTCTGGGTGCCTAAAGAGAAGCAATGAGCCTATCCTGGAAAGGGCAAATTGCGTATAAAAATCCATAGCGGCCATGCAGCCATGATCCACCATATGCACGCATACTTACAAAAAAATAAGAACATGGATACATCAATGTAAAAGAAAAATGCATGAAGAATAACACATATTTTTACTTTTTCAGCCCTAAATGTTGGAAAGGATGTAGTACTGGCTACTACATGGGCCTAGGTCCATTCTTCCCACCTGGATTCTCAAGCATGCTCATCAAGACGAAAAACAGTTCCCTGTGAGATTTTAATTTTGAATAACATTTTGGCTTTAGTTCTCTTTCAGGTGCTGCTATGCCCTTTAGTAGCTGGCTCCAAATAAATTATACTACTATAAAAGGTTTACCACCCTTTACATGAGCTAGAAGTATGAGAAGTTACCTGAAGGCAAACATAAAAAGGTAATATAATTAGTTAACTTAATCTGAAGCAGAACATCTGACTCATTTGAGGTACAGTCCCAAGGAAAGATCCTAATAAGTTAATGTAGAGAAAGAGTTTTATATTCAAATGGAAAAAATTATGAGGGAAACTACATACTTGGAGTCAGACCCAGAATTCTTTATATCATCCGTTGTCTTTCCTTTTTCTTTTTTTTTTTTTTTGCAATGAACAACCGTAATTCAAAGGTGCTGTAATTTGCCATGATTTACAAGATGTAGCCAACTTTTTGTGAACCTAATGGGAATTTCAAAACTTTCTTGTCTTTACCTGTATTTCAGAGTGAATCCTGTGAATTTGGAGCTTCTTTGGAAGAGAAGAAGGAAAAGACAGTCATAGGCTCCTGCATTATGATATTTTTAGTTATTTAGTTAGATTTAGGAAAAATAAAATCAACATACTTTAAAAACCTTCTCGAATCCCTAGCTTTGTGGTTTCTCAGACTGAGTCTCAGTGGAAGAGCTTCAAAAGCCACATAATTTCTATTACAAAAACAGTAAAAGAAAGATTGGGGCTGTCTCTTAGAAACTTCCAATAGCATCACTATATAGAAACACTACAGATGTCTAAAAAAGAAATAACTTGTTTACAAGTGTGTTAGTAGGAAGGGACTTATTCTTCCAGGATTTCAGTGTACAAAGAGCTGGCCAGTATCAGAGTAACAGCTTCAAAACCTTCCTTACTGCCCCACAGAGTTGGGCTAAGGAGTAATAGCTAAGGAATTGTAGCCTTGTCTTTTGGTCAAACAATTACGGTGTCATGTAGAGCCTGCAACCAGTGATTACATGAACAAAGGGGTTTGCTTTTACATTATTTCTCAGGCCCTGATACAATACGTTGGAATTTCTAGCCAATTGCTCATTATCGCACTCATTTCCTGAGATCTTGTTTTAACTAAGACACTGTCAAAGTATTTACTTTGCTATATTCTCTACACTTTTTTTTACTGAAGTTGGGAGGATTAGATACAAAATATGATCTGGTATCCCATGATAAGAATATCTGAAGATCCTTCCCCAGTATTCTTTCATTTGAGAGGATTCAATTATTTTTAATATCTGAGCAGCTAGCTAGCAACAGTGACATAGGGGTGTTCTTTCCAAGTATCTATTCATCTGAGGGCTCTGACACAATAAATCTACATTTAGGGCTTTTGTGTTCTCATCCAGAAAATCCCAGAGGAAGGGAGATGATGCACATGGGGCATTTGCACAGCGCTGGGACCCGAGTACTAAGGCTGCTTGAATGGGCAGCACAGCTGTATGGCTGCTCGTCCAGCTCCTGGCCATGGGATGGCACATCCCACCCAAACCGGCAAAATTACCACAGAAGAAAGTAGGACAGCAGGGGAATCAAGCTCTGCAGTCGTCCTAGCTATCTTGCTTCTTCCCTGCTTTGGTTACATTATTTAAAAAAATCCCTGTGATGAGCAACAATGTCCAACTGTCAATGAGGACCCCTATGAATCAGTAACGTTCTTGCTAAAGAGAAGAAAAGATAGGGTTAAAGATGGTCTGCCTGATCTGGGTGAGGACCCGAACCAGGCAGTAACTAGTTACAGGCTGACGGTCGGTGTAGGCTTGCTCCTGTCCTTTTGGAGGAAAAGCATCATGGTTTGGAGAGGTACAACAATCTCAGTATGGTCACCCTAGTAGCTGGATTACTGATTCCCAGGCTGAATTTCCCCACGCAGAAATAATTTTTTGTGACCAGAGAGACTATTAAGCTGACCAGTCACCCCAGAAGAGCTAGAACAAATCAACCACACAACTGGTGTGGAAACAAAGTCCTTGTGCAGGGATCTAGCCTGAACATGTATTCCCAGCAGCACTAGTACTCATATATAAATAATAATAAAAATAATAATAATTATTATTAATAAACTGTCATTCATCCAAGGGTATAATGCAGACATGTCATCTCTTCAGAAAACAACATTACAATGCTTCGCTTATGTCTTCCAGAGATATATTAAAAGGGATCAGGACCATATTGTCGAATAACCGCCATATGCCGTTCACCCTTTGTTCTGGCTTTTTTTTTTTCTTTTTTGTTAGGCTTGTTACAACTTTCTCTTGAAAGGGTGCCAATGTCAGAAGTATATATGCTATCCGTTCTTTTGGCTTCTAGAGATCTGGGATAGTGTCTTCAAATACAGTATGGGAAGAAGTGTCCAGTTGGGTAATACATGGTCACACTTCTGCTACTCAGCCTTGGGAGTGTTTAATAACCCTTAATCCAGAGCTGATTTTTTTTTTTTTCTGAAAAAGCCAAAAGCATCAGGACTGATAATTCAAACCTTTAGGCTCATGAACAATTTCCCTACTTCCGTATTCATATCAGGACCATTCAGGTGACAAAAAGGTTCTTATTTTTGCATATATTAGTGGGGGGTGTTTGACTTCTTTTTTTTAGGAATGTTTTTTTCTATTACTTTGGTAGCCTCAACATTTTCCTTTTATTACCAGCATATTTCTGATTTATTGCAATGTGGGGCCAGCAAATAAGATTGTCAAAATGAGTATGCGCTTGTTATAACCCACTCAAACAAAAAATAAAAAGGATTTTAAAAGAAAACAAATTCAAGTCAGTTTTAATTTTGACACTGATTGATGTTGATATTTCTGACCAGTTTTATGTTGCACAGATTTTAAACGATATCCTCCTCTGATCTTCAGTGCTGTAGTTATAAATACTTGATAGCATTTTCATAAAAGGATCTTTTTACAATATGCTTAATGAGAGCTTCTGCTTCAGATATAAAAGTAAAAAGAAACCTAGCCTAATATGGCGATAGTCAGATACTCAATAAGTGGCATATATTCTCAAAAACCTCTGACAAAAAAAGTTTCAATTATTACACCTGTGCCTTTCACCGTCACTTTACTGTATCAATTATTCATGAAACATCTATCTGAAAAATGTTATATTTAGCAATCATTTTTAAAATTCTCTAAACAGTAGCCTGACAACAGCTGATATGACCACAAAATGGTCATTCATCACCCGTCTGTAATGATGAACCTGTCACAAACTGGGAAGAAAAAAGTTCATTTTTTTTCTCTTGGCTTAAAAAAAAAAAACAACAACAAAACCCCAAAGTTATTTGTGATTATGCGACATTTGCTTTCCATTTCCACAGCCAGTTAGGGTTCACAAACATGAAAATCCATTATGGAATGGTACATCAAGTGTGACCGATTCTTGTTCAGTCAATTAGTGAGCGAAGTCTGAATATGATGTTTATCTGATAATCTGCATCTTTAGTACAGACACCAGTAAAGATGGCATTAACAAAGGATTGGGTTTAACTTCTTGGGAGCAACTGGCTCAACAAATTGCACTTTTGCTGATTATACGTTCACGCAAAGCACACAGCAGCCCGTTTCCTGTTTGTAATAAAATCTAAGGACTATATATGGAAGAATATAAGCATGCGACAGAAAATAAAAGTTAACACTAAAAATCACATTTTTAGAGCTTTGTTTCTATTCATGAAGCTTGTTATTAATGTAGAACTTTTCAAAAAACCACTGTGTGGTCTCTTTGTTTGTACTAAGACACACTTATTAAATATGGACATATTATTCCTCTGAATACAATGCTATTTTTATTTTACAAGAATTACTCCAGTGACTTCCATATAGAAATTATCTCACACATCTGTATTCTGATTATGATATTTATTACAAGGTCATGAATAATAAAATTGCTAAATATGCTTATTGCCATCTATAAATAAAGGTTATCATATTCGCGGTTTTGTTTTTGGAGTGTTGGAACAAGTAGGGTTAGTTGCAAGACAATAGTGCTTTAATTTTACTATGAAAATAAATACTTAAATTTATAAATATTCAAATGATTTCCAAGGTGCAGTGAGCCTAAATTAATACTTGCAAAATGAACACACCAGCGAAATTGCAGAAGTTCACATTATCCTAGAAAGTTCACAGTTCTACTAGCAACGCATCTATAAATGTTAGAGTCCTACCAAGCAGGAGATCAGCACTTGCACTGATCCCATCGTACTCAGCAGTTAAACTCTGATTTTTTTCACTGGGGGATAGAAAAGCAATTCTTTGTGATGACTATGAAAATGAAAAATGTTCTTCACCTAACTGTAATTTTTTTTACACTTGGTATTTATCCACAGCTGTAATTGGGGAGGGGGGG
>VZTV01046445.1:0-11837 GCA_013400875.1 Anhinga rufa
AAAAAAACCCAACATAATAGAGGTGGTTTTGATTTATAAGCTGCACTTGAACATCAAAAGATACTTGGGAACATTTTAGGCTGAGAAATAGAAAATATTTTTTGCTAGCATATTGTTTGCTAAACTTCACTGTGTCATTGACTAGTATATGTCTTTATGAGCTGTAGGTTCCAGAGAGCAAAGGCTTTAGAGGTGAGAACAATTAAGGAAAGCTAGAGTATTTAGAATTGCAAGAGCAGCACTTTGAGTCTTTGACAGGGTATATTAATGTGAAAAGGAAGAGGGATTGGCTTTATACTTAGAAGTTTTCTCCCACTGCTCTGTAAGCAAATGTTTTTGAGTAGAGCACATATGAAATAGCGGAAAGAGAAGTTTGCTGTCGGTAATTGATGGTCGGGCCAAAGACGTGGATCAGCATCTCTGCAGGGAGTGGCATACACGAGTAAAAGGCAAGTAGCCTACTTTCAGCATGTTAAATCGGGTATATCCCTAAAGCCTGTGAAAAGAAATAATATGGCAAAATCATGGAAAGGGGTCTTTGCAAGAGACCGGAGCAGAGGGATGAGATGTCCTTTGGGAAGGCCTGCAGAAGGATGCTGCCTGGACAGGAGGGGTAGCTGTTTTGATGGCCAGGAGGAGCTGTAGCTGGCATGCGTGAGACTCCCACATCTCGTGGGTGTGAGCTTCCAGAGAACAGTCAGCTGAACCTAAGGGGAACCCAGCTTTTGGATCTGGCTTGTCGCATCCGCTGCCGCCAAAGAGGTAGTGGGAAGCGGTGTTTGCGGTAGAGAGCCTGGGGGGTTGGTTAGAGAGCGGGCGGGCGGCAGCAGGGGGAAGGAAGCCAAGGGCCCCGGCCACAGCTATGCCGAGCCAGCGTCTGCTACCTTGTTCCCTTCTGTGGCCAAAAGGCTCGTGGGGGCGGAAATCTGGACAGAGGAGGTAAGCCAGCTGCGCAGAAAGGGCAGCTGGAATTTTTGCTTGCAAGTGAAACGAGTTGTGGAGGGAGAACAGAAGGCTTTCTGGAAAATGGCGGGGCTAAGGAGAAACCTTGATAGGAATATTTTGAGGGAGAGGAGTAGAAGCAGGTAGAAAAGACACCAGAGAGCAGGGGAAGACCCAATTTCAAGACACGCAGTGCCTGTTTTTCCCTGCCGGTATCCCCATGCGCTCTCCTGGGCTTGGCAGTTGCCCTGCCTCCTCCCTTTCCTTTCACATGCCGTAATTAGCAGGCCGTCCCCCTTGGCCAAGACCGTGTACTGCCGCGCCACTGCATTCGGCTCTTTCTGTTCCCCTCTTGTCAGCCATACAGTTGAGCGTTATTTCCTGCCTCAGGAAGATATCTGCTTCCCACAGGGATTCCGCAAAGCTGAAGTGCCCCTACCCTGGGCTCGCACGGCCTGCGCTCTTAGGGCGACTTTCTGGCCAACCTCCCCTCTCCATTCCTGGGTCAGTACAGATAACCTGAAAAGCTCTTCATGCTAGCAGTCATCTTTTTTGGGGGGGAGGCGGGGGGGGAAAACCTTGAATGTTTTTTCTAGTCCTCATAAGAGGCTTGGTGTATGAGGTAATGTGTCAGGGAGAGGGTGTCGTATGCCAAGCGTAATCGCTGGGTGACCTAAATGTCCGTCTGTCCTGTTGAGCCATCGGAAGTTCTCTGGAGTAACGTGCACCTTACGCTGTGGTCATTCAAGATGGTCAAGAACGTTCGTCTCTGGAACGAAGCAGCCCCGTACTCTTACAGTGCGTTTTTACCAATTCCTAAGAAACGAAATATCGGTTGCTTAATATGAACACTGTAATAAATACAGCTGTGTGACCCACTGCTGCTGAAATTGCAACTGTCAACTATTTTTCTAGTCTGAGCCTTTTTCATGCTGCGTCTGTGACTGAGGTTGGGAGCATCAGGCTGGTAGCTGACAGACGCTGTAAACCTACAACAGCAATTGTGCTAAGTCGCAAAATCCAGGAATTAAGCTAACGCAGTAGTTTTGGGTCACGATCGGTGTGTTTGAACACCCAGCTTCGAAATTATTCATATGTTTAAAAATATTATGGACCTGATTTTTTAGGTTAGAGGTAGCAGGGTCCCTACAGAGGTGGCCCAGGAGGACATGGTAAGCTGTAGGTGGTGGTGTAGGGGCTGTTAGGATGCTGGATACTGTCTGTGAGTCATAGCATCTTTCTGCTCCTTGCAGGGGACGTCTGGCTAGCACAGCCCGCAGAGAAATGGTTTAGGTAGGGAGTTGATCTAGTTCAATCTTCCTGAGTGATGCAAGTTCACCTCTTCAGCTGACTTTTTAAGTCTCCATTTTTAAATTGCTCACGCGTGGTTTTTTCATATATATCCTTTCTCATGTATTATATTTTATATTTTCTTTTTTTGTGCCTGTCAGCAGGGAGGGAATATGCAACTTACTAAGCTTTCTTGGGTATAATTTGAAATGGAGAAAATGCTTCTACATAAACTGAGATTATCTCATCACAATATTTTTATGATTGTTAATTAAAATGTGAGGAAATCCTTCAGAGCAGATTTGCAGTTCTGAGACTTTTATGAGACTTACCACGAGAGATCTATTTTTATAGTTATGCCTTCTTATTAGCTTTGAGATTAGGATATGTTCAAATGCATGGCTATCAAATCTTGTGATGATTACTTGTTTATTTTGCAGTGTAGGCTAATTTAGCTATGGTCCCATTCATATGTTGTTTGTGTCCCACTTTTCAATGAGATATTGTAGTGCTTTATTGTTATTGCTATTTAAAATAAACTCCCAGAATAGTTTTAATTTGAACTTTTTTTTCCAGTTTTAACTTTCAGTGAAGCATATTTTGTTAGATTACTATGAATAATCACCATTTAGGTTGTTCCAATTCCTGGAAATCCATTTTCAGACTGGAAGACTGTAAAATGTAAGTGAAGGAAGGATCACCACAACTAGCTACCAGAGACTTAAATCCTTAAAAATATGTCTTGACTGAGTGGAAACCTGCAAAATCTTGGCTCACAGTGCATAAAATTGTGATAGGAAGCAAGACCTATAGAAAGTTTACTGTGAGAAAGCAGGAGTTATTAAATGGTAATGTGTGCCCTGTTCTGTTTGCAGCAGACAGGCATGTTGGTGGAAGATTGAATTTTTTTATTTTATTTTTAGGCATAGTGCTTTCTACTAGAATTTGTGCTCAGGCTCAAGAAAGAATTGGAGTGAAGATCTGAACAGGGTTAAACAAATATTTTTTTGCCTTGCTCTAATCATGCCTATAATAGCATGACAACATGAATCTTCTAATCACAGGCTCATCTGTCATCTCAAACAACACTTTGGAGTTGTTTGATTGCAGAATTTCCCAGTCTAGGAATAATTAAGGCATGGAGAAAAGTGATCAGCTGTAAATTGTGAAGGAAGCCAGAGTCCATCAGAAGTGAACGTGATGAGGATTCAAAGTCCTTTGCCTTGACCTGTTTGTATGAGTGACCGTGTGGAGAGCCTTGTGCTCTAGGTCAGCAGGAGACTATGTAAAGGAGAAAAGGATGCTGCTCTTTTCTCCCTATGGGTCATTAAACACAAGCTTTGGGTTTTTTGTGAAGATCTAGAGAGGAAACACATAAGGTATCAGGTGGAATAATCGGGTCTAATTATCTTACAGACTTTAAAGGGAGTATTTTATTAGGGGATCACATTGCTCAAGAGTATAATGTATGTTTCCTTGATGCCTGTGTACTAGGCCAGGTCCTAGCATGGATGCGCTTACGTGAGCAGACTGCACCGTCAAAAGCAAAACAAGGGAGAGGAAGAAGGAGGGAGAATTGTTTGTTATGCTGGCAGGAATATGCATGCTGATGCGAGCTGTGTTTATATTAGCAGGTTATTCTGATACAGCTAATTAATCAGAATTTGTCTACCAAACTATGCTTCAGAGATTATAGTCCTTTTGCAAGTGTTGAAGGAGAAAATGGAGAATGGGTAGAGTCTCAGTGTTGCTGTTGTTTAATAGAGGAAATGTGTTAAAGGAGTTGTCTCTTATTTTTCCATAAGCACATGGAGAAAAACGAGAACAGAAGTTGAAACGAGAAGAAATGAGAAGGGAAAGCAGAAAACCTCTAAGAGAATAAGTGGGAGAAATAAAAGCTGGAGTGTTTTTTTTGTGTCTTCTGAGAGAAAGTCATAGAAAGGTGGTGCAGAGGTGGACATCTATCTGTATCATCGAGACAATGACTAATGATTGTTCCTGACTCCTAGATTCCCTCCCAGAAAAGTAGTTCCTTTTATTTTCTTTCTTACCCTGGGGAAAAGTTTATTTGCAGTTTTGCTTTCAAAAGAAGATTACAGCCTTTGTGAAGGGACTTTCCCATCCCGTGTAGAGCCTTTGCCTACAGAATTCTTTCAGTTGTGTACCTTTTTGTATAGATTTGTGAATTCTGAAGTCATGTTTTATCTTAGACCAAGTAACTCTGGAATTTCCCCTCATACCCATCCTTCAGAGGCTGCTGGTGTAAGCTAGCAATGGAGCTTGGATTTGCATGTCCCGTATGGAAAGTGCCCACTTACTTGGAAAGGTGTGTGTGTGTTGGGGGTGCCTTGCAGATTTTGGGGAAGGAAAGGGGGCTAGTATAGCTTTTCTTTTCTTTTCAATTTCTGCTTAAGAAAGAAAAGGTTATGCACTAAGGGTTTTTCTTCTATCGGTATTAAAACTAGGTAAGAATAACTTTTGATAACCTTGCATCTCTTTTTTTTCTTGGGTCATTTACCCAGTAATAACACCAAATCCACTGAAGTAGCCAATATAATTTTTTGTGGCGATTTTAGTTCAGTCTTCATCCATTGAGGGGAAGTAGGCAGTGAAACAGATGAACCCTTAGATAAAATATCAGTTTCACATACATGCTTTCATATTAGTGCAATTGGATGCATACTGAAAGTGAGAATCAATTATATAGCTGCTGCTTATCAGAAGTTAGAAAATGGTAAATGCAGCTTCATTTTTATAATCAATTACCTAGCCCAGGAACTTGTTAGCAAAGGTTAGAAGCTATAATAATTTTCAGTAAATGTCTACACATTATCTCAGTGTATTTCTCACACTACGTTTTAGGGAGATGAGAGAGAAATGTTTCTCTTCCCTGAAGTCTTTTAAACTGGCTTGTGAAAGATGAGGATCAAGGCCTTCAATTTCTAAGCACAATTTGCATTCATCCCATGGCGGAGATGATGGTGTATACTTTCTCATTAGTCAAACACTTTTTTCCCCACTTGTAAGCATAGATTACTTTCAGCTTTGAGTTTAAAGGAGGTTTGTGTCCCTGCATGGTTAGTTTGTCCACATCATTGGTCAGGATTTACAGATAAGGGGAATAGTAATGAAGGATAACTCTCCTTTTTTTGTTATTTCTGTTTTCCTCTGACTTTCTCAACAAGGATCCAAAATGCGTTGAGTGCGGAAGTTAGTTGTTGCAGGTGACAGGCTATGAATGCATTCTGCCAGAAAATTTTCAATCTTCCAGTCCTACTAGCCTATTCAAGGCAGTGTTCGCTGTTCATACACAAGCTTTCATGTTCCTATTCATGAAGTACCTTCTTATGAAACACTCCTTTATTTTTGTTCAAATGTTCTAGCATTGCTGTTTGCTTATTGCCTCTCTTCTATGATTGCATTTCTGGAGGCTTCTGCAGGCTTTGTTTCTGTTGCTTTTCTGCTGGGTGACAGCATATCATGTTGGAGTTGCGCACCTCTGCATCGCTTCTTTCACTGAAGTATTTTTAAAAAAAGGTCTTGAGTGCAATGTAATCCTCAGTTCTTTAAAGTTCCCAATAGCTGAAGCTTCAGCTATCAAAAATGGTTGGATCAAATTGCTCTGCTAGCCAGACTACAAAGGCAGGCATTATTTACCAGTAGGACATTTAATTTATTTTTATTTATCAGTTATTTTTCTTAGGATAAAATTAATTTTTTGTGAAATTGCCCGTCTTGTACCTCTTTGATTTTTATTTCCCCATGAGCATTGTAAACTCTGTTAACTACTTACTGTATCTGTTGAGTTTTTGCTTGTTTTTAATTAAGAAAAAAATTCTTGCTTGATGTTAATTTATAGTTATTTACCACAACTATTAGTTATTTCTTGTTGAAGGCTAGCTTTTGTAGACCAGTTATTTTCTGAATCACAGTGTATTTTGCCCTCCTATTTTTCAAAGAGCCTTTCATTGGCACTAGTCAGGTTCTCACTAACCGCATTTTCTGTCTCCAAATGATCACATATGTTTTTTTTAACTGACTTACATTAAAGTGGCCTGACTGTTCCTCTGTTTTTAATACTGATGGATAACGTTTATTTGAATCTCTGTGGCAATGATCAGTCTTTCTAAGCTTGTAGACTGTTGTTGTCTCTTGCTTCCCAGCTCCTCACTGGGAAACCTGACTACCAGCTGCAGATTGCAGCAGCAATGAAAATGAAAGCATTTTCTAGGTACACTTGATATCTTTATTTAACCAGAAATCTTTATTTAACTGGAAGCAATGCTAAGAATAGCAGCCTCTGCTAGCCTGAGTGGCTCGACTCTCATTCAGGTTTCAATATCTATATTTAGTGGGGCTATTTTCTCTGTTCTCCAAGGTTGTGCAAGTCTTCTCAAGTTACCCCAACTTTCTGTGCAAATTATGGCAGGGAATCCAGACCACGTGGATGGTTTAACAAACTCTTTGGTGAGCAAGAGATTACAGGGTAGGGCAGGTTTTCTTCTGGCAGTGGTTTTCTGGGGTGGTAAGTGCTGCTTGGAGCTGTGCAAGGACCCTTGAGTGAGCACAGCATTTGGTGTGGTACGATGGTAGCTGCGGGAGCGTAAGGCTGTGCGAGGAGTTGATAAATGGAAGTTCTGCACAGCTGCTTTGTCAACGAGACAATTTCAACGAGCTGTCAATGAGCTGATGCTCAGAGGTGCCTGAGCTGTACAGAAGTGGTTGGAGACTTAGACTTTCTCGAAGTCCTTCGTGGACAGGGGGAAGATGAGAGTCAGCTCTGCCCTTTGTAGAGATGAGAGGAGGCTTTTGGATTTTACTGCAGTTCAGCACCACCCATCACCTCCTCGTCCTGGTCAGTTGGGGTTGTCCCACTAGCCGAAGCTGCTGCTGCTGCACCTGAAGCAGTCCTGCTGCGGGGTGGGCTGGGGAGCAGTAAGCAGCTGGCTTGCCTCTGGACAGGTAGAAAACTCGATGGAACTCATTCCTGTCATCATCTAAAATGACAGAGTGAAAGAAACTAAGGAGCCTGTGAAGGTTTCTGTTACTGGATGAAAGGACAGATTGGATGGAGTTGGAAAAGCTAAGGGAAGGGTGAAGGAAAGGAAAAGAGGAGGGAATGAGGGAAGGTAGAACTCTTTTTTTACATAAATAAATAATAATAAAAAATCTCTTACCAGCATTAGGCAATAAAGCCCAGGAATGGTTTCTTTGCTTTCTAGTTTATATTTTGCACAGCTTATAAAAATGATATAACTGTACTTCATTTATGTCTATCAGTAATTGAGTCTGTAATTAAGGCTTTTATTACCAATAAACTCATGTGATTCTGTGTAGTGAATATTATTAAAGCCCATTTTTCATTATAAATATCTCCTGATGATCAGTTACAAAAGTATTTTTTAAGTTTAAAAATCAATGACATAAAGCATTTTGTTGGCAATTCATTTTTTTCATAATACAGGGTAGAAGAGAGCAATACAACAGAGATGATGATCCAAACAATGCCATCTCCATTTTTATTGTCTCGCTAAGGAAACATAGACTTTTTTTTAAACCTTCAGTGTGGGTTTAAGCATGCTGACTGAAAGTGGTTTTTAATTTCTCTAATGTTACTACGCGCTAATTCTTTGTTTTGTTTTATTCCTCAAAAGCTGCACAAGTTGAAATGCAAAGAAAGCAAGGTCTACTAGAGAATTTCATAAACTGATGCCTAAGATTAATACATACTTCTGCAGATGCCTTCTTTTCTTGTCCTTCCTTTGGGGTGCAGGGTAACTTGTATGGGAGGGAGTGATGAAAAATGCTTTACAAACAACTGAATATCCAACTAAACTGCTTAGGAAGGCAGTCATGCACCTTAAAGGACAATTTGATAAAAACCACTTCGGTTGCTGATTTATATATTTTTCCAAGCTTTCCATTTCTTTTGACATTAATGTTCTAACAGGCATTAAAATATGTAGTTATTTTTTTGTTTTGTTTGTTCTCATACTCTTTAATTTCTCCATAGGTTTACGAAATAGACACAGGTATACCTACCTTTCTCAGAATATTAAAAGCAAAGAAACTAACTAACTGGTTGGCAAAAAAATGTGGTTATGGTCTAATGTTGACAGTTTGACTCAAAATAATTTCCAAATCATTGTCATTATAATAAATTTAGAATAGATGTAAGGAGAGAAGATGCAATTGGGAGAAAAATAATCTTGGTAGGGGAAGGAAACCCCAATGTGTTATAAAGATAATGGAAATGCAGATATTATTTTAATCTTTAAATTTTCATTCAGTGTAAGGTCACTTTTTCAATCATGGTGAAGTAGTTTTGATGTCATTATAGAAAGACAAGTTAGAACCGGGAGGTAAAATAGTAGTAAGTTATACCATAAAATTTATCCTCTAATCTCTGTGTTATTGCTGAACTTTCTGACCCATTTGCCTAATTTGTGCTTGAACGTTTTCATAGCACAGCAAAGTCGGAATGGCAGATGGAAAAAAACTACATGCTTAAGCTCAAGAGCTCTATCAGGTATATAGTGAAGAAGTTGCTTTATGTTTGGAGTTTTAGATGTTGCACCTCTATTACTTGAAAGGTATCACAGAGTCAAAACCTACTTTTGATCAAATCAAAAGCTAGATGTGGATGATTTCTTTTTGATTTGTCTGTACAGGAGTAGTGTCAGGTACCTGTAGACGTGCAATAGCGATCTGTTGCAAGAAAATGACTGGAGGAAAAAAAAGTAGTTTCATCTTGAGGTTTTTTTCCTCCTGAGAGTAATGTACCTAAGTGCCTGGGGTGGGAGGCAGGGCCATTACAAAAGTTCATTAATTTCGCTGTTACCTGCTATTGTCCAAATGGCTGGTTTTATGTGGGATAAGAATATGTTTGAGCTGGTTTTTGTATGCTGAGAGCAAGACATGCGTACAAAGAAACTGTCCTCTCTGATTGATTGTGCTCTTCATCTAGCACCTCCACAGCCCTTGACAAAGCGGATGTGTTCATGCCATATTAATGAAACTATCCTGTGTCTATTACTGTACAGTAGAAACATTTTAAGGAAGGGAAAAACATAGTGGTATGAGTGGACTCCTGATCACTGTAATTACGTATAGTGTGTGACTTACTTCCTGCATGCCTGATACTACTTAGAGTTTACTGTTGCTCTCTGCATTTTTATGTTGAAGATACAAGTTAGATGATGTTTTGAATTGGAACTCGATGAAGCAGAGCATACCACTGCACAGCAATGGTTTCTGCACCAGCGTGGTCTGTCTCTTGACATCCTGAGCCTTTTTTCTTCCTACTGAGTGACTTGTTGCCAAGGTTGGACCTGCTGCTTTGAAGACACTTCTCCTTAAAAGCATTCCTGTGCTTCAGACTTTTTTGCTCTTTTCCACAGTTAGAGGAAACTGATGCCTGACTGTTTTTTTCCCTTTTGCTCTCTTCCCTTCCTTTCCTCCCCTCCCAGTCCCTGACAATCCTGCTGTCTTATTCCCCTGTTTCAGTACAGCTCTCTTACAGCCTTGCCTAATCAGGCAAGGTAATGAAGAGGCACATTAGGCTACTCTCAGGATGCACAGTTTCTAGCTAATTGTGTGCTCTTGAATAGTCCTCTTAAGAGAATTTTTTCTGAGATGGACTATATGTCCCTTCACAGCCGGTTTCAAAAACACCTTTGGGCGTTTTAAGCACTAAAGAAGCTGTCCAGTACCTTCTCTTGCTTTAATTCATTTACATGCTGTGAAAGTGGGGCATCCTAATTACACCTCATGGCTTGGAAGGTCACTTTAGGACCTCTTACAATGAAGTTGTCTACAACAGTAAAACAGGTTTTTGTTTCTTGTTTTTGTGGTTGTTGGGTGTTTTTAATTTATTTTTTTATTTTTTTTATTTGACAAGGACTAAAGTCTCTCATGTCCCTTTGGTAGTCATTGTAAAACTTCAGAAAGTGAAGAAAAATAGTGGTTTCTTCATGTAATGTACTGTTCTTTCAAAACTACTTGGATGTCAAATTGCAGGGCTTGTTTATTGTAGGCAGTGATGTCCTTAGTGGAAGTTAGGTGATGTGTAGCTTCTGTCAGCTGAAATCAAATCACCTTGCCTGCTGAGGTTTTGCTTACTTGCTTTGGTTTTTTTTAAGTCCCAGTAAGAGCTTATCTTTGTCTTAATTTCTTTCACTGATCTTAAAGTATTTAATTTTTGTAGCAGTGTGAATCCTCACAGTGGAATAACTCATGCAACATGTCAGTTAAGTTTCACCATTGCAAATAGTGGGAGTTCTTTGTATATATTATTTGTTATTAAGTATAAGTAAACAGGGAAGTCCCTGAGAATTTCTAATGATGGCAGACTAATTCTGTCCCGTTATAAGGCAACAACTCTACCACTGAGATCACTGTGGCCTGGTATCTGCTTTGTGTGTTGGTGTGTCACTTCTCTATTAAAACATTAAACTAGTGAAGTTCTGTACTGGTATACTGTACGTGCAAAATGACTTTAAATTATAAATGAATACAATTGTTCCTGTCTCTTCCAGTCTAGCATCAAAGTTCTTCTTTAGGTTTTTTAGTGCTTAGAGCTGAATAGCCTGCTCTAATACATTTAAGAAAATGTCTTGGAGACTATGAAAGCTTGGTATGTTTGTGCAAGATTGATTGCTCTACTTTGCTCTTGCTCTTGCTCTTGTGTTCTTGTGAGCATTTGTTTTAGTTTTGCCCTTCAGAAGTTTTACTAGGCTAGTTTGTAAGTGACAATATAGTACCTTAAGTGTTCTTTATTGATGCTGTGCTCTTTATGGATGTTTGCAAGTTGTGCTAAATATTGTTAGAAAAAAAAAATAAAGCTAAGCACAAGGGATCTTTATGAATAATTGTATGCTTTCAAAAGTGTTATGCTTAGCTTAATGCAGACTTTTAATTCTCCAGAAGCACCCAACTGAAAGATACACTTTCTCCTCTACTTCGAATTATGTATATCACAGCATCTCAAGTCTTTCTGCTCTTTTAAAGATGTGTAGGCAGATCATGGAGCTATGGAAAAAATGCAGATGCAGATTTGTGGTAAAAGGATGAAAGAAAAAAAAGGACAGAAATGAGCTGGGGGGGCAGTCAGTGCAAATGCATAAGGTATGGAGAGCAGGAGAAAATATCCCAAAACAAAGTGCATTCATGAAACTGCTACTTACATAAATGAAAATTTATAGGACAAGGTATATCTAACTGTTCAACAGGAAATCTGGACCATATAAAACGCTTCCATCAAAGTATAATTTGCTAAAAGCTTGTGTTGAGTATGGGGTTGAGTTTGGCTTGTGATAGTGTTTGGCTAAATGGAAGGCTGCATTTGTCTGTTTAATGTTTACCCAGTTCTATTGATTATTTTTTTTAGATGATGTAAAGCTAAATATAGGCTCAGGGTGGACGGTCAAATGCCATCCATTCAAATGCTGTATGGAATTTCTTTCTTGCTCTTTCTGTTTTAGGTTTTACCCTTGATCTTTAAAAATCTGCCAAACTGTAACATTAGGCTTCCATGGCTACGAGTCAGCTGAGACCACTCTATTTGAAGTCCTTTAAATTCAGTCTTTGGATAACACTGTTTGGAT
>VZTV01046448.1:2324-30388 GCA_013400875.1 Anhinga rufa
CGCGGGCCGGCGGGAGCCCCTACGCCGCGTCCCGCCGGGTAGGCCCGGGGGGCGGGGGGGGGGCAGGGGGAACTCTGGCCGGCCGGCCCGGGGAGGGAGAAGCGGCGTGCTCCGGCCGCGGCGGGCGGGCTGGGGCGTGCGGCTGGCCTCCCCGGGGGCGGGGGGCTGCGGCGAGTTGTGGGAGAAGGAGATCTTGTGAGACCGGGGACTGGGCGGAAAGTGGCCGAAATAAAACTGTTTGTTCTTCTTTTTCTTTTTTATTTATCTTTTCTCCTTTTTTTTTTAAATCTTTTCTGAACTCCCCCTCGCAGTGGCGGAGCGGGGCCTGGGCCGGGGCTCACCACGTGGCTGCCCCACGTGTGAGGCTCCGCCGGAGACAAGAGGGTCGAGGTGTTGCAACTATTTGTCTCCGACCACAGGCACGGATGGTGGCCTGCTCCAAATCCAAGTGTGACCTATAAATGGATAGGAAAAACAGCCTGTGACATCTACAGATCACGGACTAGTGGAGCAGCCTTGTATTTAAGTTCCTGTCAGACGTAGTTCTCAAGTAACCGCTGTTACTCATTTAGTATCCAGAATTGTCATAAAGAATTATTAAACTTAATAGTGGGTTTTATTTTCATTTCAGCGCTTAATAAGATCCTATTGCCATGCAGCGTTAGGGCTGCCTAGTCCATGTGTTCTTTTTCAATGCAAACTTGCCTAGAGAAGCAATCCTGCCTCTTGCCTTCAAAGTGAAGAGGGTAAATGAGTTCACCAGGGCTGTGCAATGACCTTATGAGTTACAGGCTTAACCCACTTTTTTTTTAAACTGACTTTGTTAATGTCTGGACTGAATTTTATGTTAAAGTTTGCATGTGCAGATGTTGCTTGCTTCTCTAAGTTTAAAACTTTGTATGGATAGCAATAAAAAATAAAAGAGGAAGGTGGTAGAATATGCATATTTGGTAGATAATCTAAAGTTTCTCCTGCTCTAATATAACTAGCAAGGATAGGCAGAAAGTGCTACAGAGTTACTTTTTTGATGAACTTTTGCTCTCCTTCTGATGTGTGTCAACAAAGCTATCCCAGAGTTACTAGTCTAATTGAAGTCATGATGTCTTTTTGACCTGGGTTCTGGCCACTTAGTAGGGATCCAAGTTCTTGAGTTTTAGTTAATGTTCAGCATCCTGGATCAGCTTGCCTGTGGAATGTATTGAGGGGACCCAAATGGAGTGTAGGGCTTGGCTTTCCACTTCTGCAGGCTTTCTTGGAAGTTTCAAACTACTTCCTTTCAGAATTGGGGTATTGTGACCTGGCGGTCAGAATAATTAATTTTGCATCTTTACTAGTGAGGACAAAAGCTGGGGGCAGGAGCATCACTAAGTCTTTCTGTAGCATGTTTTCAGGTCTGAGTAGCTTTGGTGATAGTCATGTGCCCTGTGTTCAAGAATTCTCAAAATATGCTTCTTGGGGAAATAAAAACTCATGGGTAGCATTTCTCTTTAAATTTTGACTTCTCTTTTGAAACTAAATGCTAGCACTTCTGTTAGCAATGCTTTCTGCCTTTCCATTTCTTTATCTTACAGGAAAGTAAAGCTATGCTTCCTATTACGTAGTGGTTTTGCCATGTTCAGGCTGGCTTGTCAAATTCAGGTGTGGTATTTTAGGTTGGTCACCAACAGCCTGGCAAGAAACTGCTGATTTCTCAATGTTAGCCTCTCTGATATAGCTGACTTGCCAAAGAGCTCTTAAGTATGCTGGCTTTAGCAGTGGTTTTTATCTAGTCTGTCCTTTGATTGAAGGAGTGAAGCCCTATTAATGTTGAATGGAAGTGATTCTTCTAGATCAAAAGAAGCACCTGGTAAGTATAATGAAGATAAAAGCCCCTGTTTGGTTGGGCTGTTGAATTCTAAGGAACTGCTACTATCCAGAAGAATTGTGAGTAATCTTAAAGGTGGAGTTCGGCTTCCTTTCTACTATGAGGAGCCCAAGTTAGTTTTATTTTGTTAAAACAAACCTCTTCCTCAGAGGGCATCTAGGCTAAAAGGCATAAAATAAGGAGAATTGCAGTGGAGCTTAGTGGTAGTTCTTTCCATCATCAGGTTTAGATGGACTACCGAAAAGGACCAGGGTATTGTTGAATCTTGTGCATGCAGACTGGAGATTAATAGCACCTCTCTTGTTTTAAAAGTTTTGAATGTGTATTAATTGTAAAGCCACAGGAAGACATGATCTTCCACTTAGAAGTTTGATACATGAAACTTTGAAGCTTTAGGGCATGGTTTAGGAGGTATGGTGTTGGGTTGACGGTTGGACTTGATGATCTTAGAGGTCTTTTCCAACATTAATGATTCTATGATCGTGTCAAATCACAAAGAAACTTTGTCACTTTGAAGTTTGGTGCTAAAGTTGCACTCAAAAGCTTCAAAGCTGACCTAAGAAACCACTGTGGTGGCATCTCTCACTTGGATCTTTGAGCTGTCCTCAGCCCATGGTCTTTAGCAGTAGGGTAATCGTACAGAACAAAGTCTAAAATTCATTCTTAATAATGTTTTGCTGAATAGCTGCAGGGTGATTTATTTCAGCTTCAAACTGCAGTTACAGAGCTCTGTAGAAGTTCAGCTAAGTGTCTACCATATCTCTTTAGTAAAAAGGTAAGGGTTGAGGCAACAGAGACTTGTCTCTTCACAAGTTTGGGAATCTAGTCTCTGAGGCAGTGGCTTAGTATATCTTAGAGAATTTGACCTGGATCAGAAATGCTAGATGAGGCCATAGTTCTAATTTGTTTTCCATTATTACTTTTCCTCTCCTGGTGAGGTAAAAATGTAGTTCTGGGATGTAAAGGGCGGGGGGGGGTGTGGGCAAGCTGCTTTGTACAATACACTTGAGCTGTGGAAAACACTGATAGATGTGACTGAGTGAAAACTTTCCAAGCAAACTTAAACAAGTAGCCTTGCAGAAGGCTTACTTAAGGTGGCCTTGATAGATAAAAGAAACTGCTGGAAACTTGCCTGTGATGACAAAATGGAGGAGTATTGACTAATAGAGGAGAATTTGAACTTGGGTGGCTTTTAATGGACTAATTTTTTTTCTCTTGTAAGTAACTGAAAAATGTAATGGTGTCCAAACTGCTTGGAGATTATCCATTTAAGGACTTGTCTTCTGAACCAGCCTTTTCTGGATATTCCTTCTTAAAGGTGGCTGTTGGCTTTATCTGAAAACTAAATCCTTACATCGTGTTTTAAAACGGTTTACACAGGTGGGGAATTTTGTCCTGTGTAAGACTTCTTGGAATGTGGGGCAAGTAAAACTAGTGCCAGCTGCATCCACCTCTAGCTGGTGAACTTGTATTCAGTTTCAGATCCTTTACAGGAAGAATGCAGAAGTTAAACATTAAAGTACTGGTGAAGAGAAATACCAGACAAACTGTTTGGTCCTTTCATATGCTTAAGGTAGCTGAAGATGGAACAGCATGCTTTGTAATCTGAGTTCAGGGGGAAAGGGGCTTCTGAAGATAAAGGTTTTCAAATTAATTTATCAGATAGTCTTGAAGGATAGCTGTGCAGAGGCTGTTGTTTGAAGATTACACAAACTGAGTAAGAAATCTAACTTTGTCAATTTGCTATATACCAAAGGAAAAGAAACTTCAGGTTTTCCTCTTGAAGGAGCAGTTAAAAATTATGCAACTTTGAACCAGATGTAAAACTTCTCTTTTCAGATTATTTTGGGGTAGTGAATAGTGAGCTTTTGTCTGTCATACAGATCCTGACCCTGACCAGAAGGTTGACAGACTACATACAGGCTGTCAGGTTAATCTTGGTATAAAACTTTTCCACTGTGCATCTAAAGCAGGTCTAGCTCACCTATGAAATATTTGTCTTTTGCTGTATGTTAACCTAACTGGTTTATGTTAGGTTCTTTGTATGGGTAACTGCCGGCAATGTTCAATCCTGTCACTTCCTGCTGTACTCTCAAGTTCATGGTTTGGAATAAAGTCTGGTAGCTGTTAGTATCTGTAAAGAGGAATTGCAATTCTGCTACAGCTGTTGGCATGCTATTCTGCTCTTTTTAACAGGTCTTATATTGCTGTTTTAGAATGTTTTAATGTGAGGACTTTTTCTAAGAGTTGCAAATTGAGTGAAGAATGTGTCTTGGTATATAATTCAGAGGCCCCATCTTGTCCCTCTTGAAATTAAAAGCAATGTCAACTATTGTGCCTGAGCCCAGCTCCTGCAGTAAAAACACAAGTACAAAACAAGGCTTTGCTTGTGTTTTTCCTGTTCTGCAGTGTCAACATGGTTGCTATGAAAACAGGCATAAACAATAGCATGCTGAGTGCCAGCTGCTGCCACCATAGCAGTCAGCTCTTCACCCTCGGGTGTCCTAATAAGATAGTTTAAAATATCAAAAGCTGTGATGAAGCAGAGAAGACTGGGTTATCTGTAAAATCCAAGTATATCTCTTAAGTGCTCGGACGACTAGTTGTTCTATTGTTAACATATGTTTAAGATCTTCTTGCATCCTTTCATGGCAGAACTTCATTTTAAGGGCAGATACCATCATCTGGTCCAGCTGGAAGGTAGATGTGGGGTTACAGAAATGGCATACTAAGGTTTATATCTCTTGTACTTTGAATTCTCAGGCTTCTACCATCTTGGAAGGAAGGATGGTCGCTTCTATGCTGAAGATGATTGGAGAGGGAGGAACTGTTTTGAGGGAAGAGTGGCTAAAAAGCCACAGTAAATTTGTTCAACACTTTAAAAATAACTCTGAAAAATCATGTCTAGATAAACGCTCTCCATTTAAGAGCTAAACTTCAGGATGTCAATTCTGGTTCCTTCTTGAGGCCATGTGTTGTTCTTACTGCTTCTCTAGTGGCTTTCTTCAAGACACAACTCATGAATGTTCCTGGTAGTCTGGAATGCTGGACAGTTTGGAGGAGAGGGAAGCACTCTGTAACATAAATAAATTGCAGGCTTATGGGAGAATTATCTTGATGGGGGATCAGGTACACTGACCAAACATGCAAGATAATGATTCTACTTCTGTTGGGTTAAGAATAATGAATTGGGAGAGAGCATGAGAAGTATTTAAACTTCAGGAGACTTCATCAAAACAAAGCTTGACATGTGTATTTTTTAAACCAGTATACTTTAAACTTGTCTTCAAGCACACTTTAAAAAATACTCTAATTCAAATGTTCAACTTCCTTGTTATTTTATTTCTAGTTCTAGAACTCTTGCATAACTGTTTTACAGTTTAGGAGAGTTACGGTGCTGTGACTGCAATATGTTTAACCTACCCCATCCTATCCACTGCTTTGGTGGCCTGTGGCAGACTGACTTTCCTGCTCAATGAAACGCATACCTCTATTCCCCAATATGGGCAAAAGAAGTGGTTTATATTGTCTCTGACAGGCAAGCCTCGCTGATGTTTCTCTAGCGTTCTAAGGATGTTTTCCAAGTTAGCCTTCTAGATATCTGGCAAGTGTCTGGTGTCTTTCAGGGAAGCCATATGTCTTAAACATTTTTCTCTCCTGTAAACCTGGGAGTTAAGTATGCATCCTGAGCTACAGGTTAATATATTGAAGTTGTAATTCTTGTTTTTCAGAGTTTAACTGCTGTTTAGATCATAAAAGAACTTAAGGGCTCTTTAAGAACTTCAAGGGTTTATGTTTAATACTGCCTATTTTTATAATTAGCTTCCAGAATGAAGCTTGATTAGTCAACAAATGTAGTAGTTGCCAGCCAGGCACTTCTAGAGAAAGTGTAACAACTATCAGGAAGAAATAATTTGTAGAGATAAGTAGCTGGCTTTTGAGTTTAACTCTGCAAAATAAGGAAGAAGGTGCGCTACTGAAATGGAGAGCAACAGTAAGGCTGGGAAGACAATAGTTAAAGGGGTCTACTTCTCTTTTCCCTGCTCTTAAGCATTTTCTAAGTTTTTGAAGCGAAGGTTGGCTATAAAGCCTGATGAGAGGAAAAGATCTGTAGTATGCCGTTTCTTTGGCTGTTCAAAGCTGCCTTACTCCAAGTAAAGCAGAGACAAATGTTTGTCTTGTGTGGTGGTTTTAATAGTCACGATCGGGTATTGTGCAAGAAAGTATGCGTTAGCCAGAAGTCCTGCTTGGTTTTCATTGCCTTAGCTGGGAGGGTGGGAAGCCTCTGAATCTCTTATGCAGCCTTTGGCTGGGGGGGGGGGAGGTGATCTAAAGTTGTCTTTCTTCCTCAGGCAGGTAATCTGCAGCCATGAGCAGCAACGAATGCTTCAAGTGTGGACGTACTGGCCACTGGGCTCGGGAGTGCCCTTCTGGAATTGGCCGTGGTCGTGGGATGAGAAGCCGTGGCAGAGGTGATTGATGGCTGTGGTTTTCAGTACTTGTACAGTAAGGTCTTTGGCTGACTTCTGAATAGTGTGTAAAGCTGGCTTTGTTAGTCTGAAGAAGTTAGGACACAAATTGGTAATAGATTTTGCTGGTTCCTACCACTACATGAGAATTTTGCCAAGGGCTTCAGAGTGAAGGTAACTTGTCAATTCAGCTGGCAGTGTCCTTGATTAACTCTTAAGAATATTCTTAACTTAATCCTTAAGCTCTTTTTTTCTCCTGTTACCCATTTCAAGCAGGCTTCCAGTTCATGTCTTCACCTCTCCCGGACATCTGTTACCGCTGTGGTGAGTCTGGCCATCTTGCCAAGGACTGTGATCTTCAGGAGGATGGTAAGTATCACTAAATATTCTATCTCTTCAATCACATGGACTTCAATCTGTGGTTGAAGGAAAGGGTATGGTACACTGATGATAACTCCCTGGAAACAAGCTGTGCATATCCCTTGTTAGAAGCATGCTACATCTCCCTTTACCAAGGTTTTATAGTCTTGTTTGGTATGTTTTTCTTATTGTGGAAGCCTGCTATAACTGCGGTAGAGGTGGCCATATTGCGAAGGACTGCAAGGAGCCGAAGAGGGAGAGAGAGCAGTGCTGCTACAACTGTGGCAAACCTGGCCACCTGGCTCGTGACTGTGACCATGCAGATGAGCAGAAGTGCTATTCTTGTGGAGAGTTTGGACACATTCAAAAAGACTGCACCAAAGTGAAATGCTATAGGTAAGAGCTGACAAGAGAACTGCAAAGTGTACTTAAGTGACAGATGCATTCTGTATCTTATTTTGGTCAGGAAGTGAAGTTTCAACTTTGACCAGGTAGCTTGTTTCTTTAAATGGTTATCTACTATTAGTCAAAAATAAGACTTAAAATGCTTATTAGTGAAGTCAAGTAATAGTTCAGTGATGTGCATCTCTGGGTGGCCAGAACAATGCAGATGTTAAATCACTTCAGCTGTACAGGAGAAAGGGCCATATCTTTTTGCAGAAGGTAATGGGAGATACTTGCACAAATTTAAACTAGAGTTGGGTACCCTGTATCTTACACTGGCTCTAACAGACACCAGCTGTACAAATTAGCAGACCGGCACAGCCAGCCCCAGCAGGAATATACTTAACATATATAAGGAATATACTTAAGCAAATGTTAAATCAGTTTGAAATGCCACCTTCAAAATGCTGTCTGGTTTTTGAATGCAGGCCTATACCAGAAACAGTGTGTTCCTGAGTGTGGTGCTCTTCACCCCCACCAAGGTTCCCTTCTGTGGAGGAAGGAGAGAGAACATGATCAATTTGAGTTAAAACTAATGGCTCTCAAAACAAGGCTAAACTACAGACAGAAGCATTGGAGCAGCCAAAACCTGACACGCAGTTTCAAAAAAAAAAAAATAATCTATTTCATGTAGGGTGTGGCCTATATGGCAGTTCATGTGAGTTGATTAGTTGGGGAACAGTTCTTAGCTCTGGTGAAGACAAGCTTGCCTAATGTCAAAGAACTTGAATGCTAGAGCAGGAATCTTGAGTGCATAACTAGCGTTGCATGAAACTTAAGCAGATGATGTACTGGACAGACTAGGATTGCTTTTCTGAGTAACTGTTCTGGATGGTTTTGATAAAATCATTTTGCTTTTTCCAGGTGTGGTGAAACTGGCCACGTAGCCATCAACTGCAGCAAGACCAGTGAAGTCAACTGCTATCGCTGCGGCGAGTCAGGGCACCTTGCACGGGAATGCACAATTGAAGCTACAGCCTAATTATTTTCCTTTGTCGCCCCTCCTTTTTCTGATTGATGGTTGTATTATTTTTCTCTGAATCCTCTTCACTGGCCAAAGGTTGGCAGATAGAGGCTACTCCCAGGCCAGTGAGCTTTACTTGCCGTGTAAAAGGAGGAAAGGGGTGGAAAAATCAACTTTCTGCATTTAACTACAAAAATGTTTATGTTTAGTTTGGTAGAGGTGTTATGTATAATGCTTTGTTAAAGAACCCCCTTTCCGTGCCACTGGTGAATAGGGATTGATGAGTGGGAAGAGTTGAGTCAGACCAGCAAACCCTCTCTGGGTTACATGGAAGTGATCCTATGCAGGAGGAAAGAAATTCTGGAAGTGTCTAAACTTCCTCATAACTTTAATTTTATTACAATGGCCTTGGATTGTCTGACCTCAGTAGCTGTTAACACCAAGTAATATCTGTATCGGGCCCTACCTAGAGCATATAGCTGCGTGGGAGTAAACAAACAAGATGCACATGCCTGTTAATGGCCATGAGAGAGAGAGAGAAATCAGGAATAAACTTAAAAAGTAACAGTAATTCAGTCAATGAATGTTCATGTTGGAGATACAGAACGTAATGGGAAGCTTTTGAATAAATATTTCAAAGTAAATCTGAAACCCAGACATCAGTGCTCATAGCATATACAATTTGGAGCTATTCAGGAGTTGCAAATAAATGCATTTTCACAGAAATCAAGATGTTATTTTTGTATACTATATCACTTAGGCAACTGAGTTTCATTTGCTTGTAATCAGTTTTTAAAGTAAGATGGTAAAAGCAATTGAAGTCCTAGAGCATAGAAAATGTAATTTTAAACTATCAATAAAGCTGGAGGAGGAAGGGGAGTTTGGCTAAAGTTCCTTTTGTTTATTTTTGGTTTTCATGTACACAGTGCAAAATAACATATTAAAAAGGGGTATGTGGAGGTATAAAAAGTTCAGTTTGGATTTTTTTGTACTGTCTTGTGTTAAGTTTCTACCTGGTGGCATCAGACTGGCAATGCATTAAGTATGCAGTCCTGCTTCCAGGCTGTCGAGTACCTGCACACGTGGTCTCAGAGTGGGCTCGTTTAATCTCTGCTGATGCAGTTAAAGCACTTCTTTTAAAAATCGTTAAGGCGCAGAGTTGTTGATGGTGCAGCGAGTTCCAGATCTGGAGTAGTTTAAGGGTCTGTTAGCAATACTTCTGCTGTCACAGGTCTCATTACACTTAAGAACCATCCTTTAAAGCATCTAATATTACAGGCCCTTTATTCCCATGCATTGTTTGAAGATGCTGATTGCCTCAGGGTTAGTAAACAGTTATAGTTACACAGATGAAAAGGGAGCTGGTGCAGAGTGGACCTTGAGCACACATCCACTCAACAAGTAAATAAGTCATCTGGGTGTGCAGGTGAACTCTGATCAGATTGTTGCTGCTTTGCAGTGGGCTGCCATAGTATCTAGAGTTCCTTAACACTGATGAAATAAAGATTTATAAAGAACTGAAGTTTTCAGGCTGGGTTTGATGTTCAAAGCTTGTAGAAAACATTGAGCCATAGTTCAGGGAGAAAAAGATACAGCAAGAACATGAAGTACAAGGTGGCTAGCGGCCAGGTGGCTGGGCTGGCAGCAGCCAGCCTGAGCAGGTTTGAGAAAGGCTAACTTGGTGCTGCTGCAGATGGAAGGAAGCAGACTGGTGGAAGAAGTCTTTATCTGAAGCACTTAAAGAGGCAATGCCCTCATACTGCTTTGCCTAAGCAGAAAAAAGCCCCAGGTATTTGCTTCTGCCTGGTCTGGGTGATGTGAAGATGTAGAAGGCAGGTTCCATAGAGTGTGAAACCCAAATGAGATGGTGACTGCTATTGCAGTCAGTCAAGATGCTTTGGCAGGATGCCTTCTGTCCTGCTGATTTGCTGAAGAACAAAGCCTCTCAGCTCTGGTGGAGCTCAGGGGTGGGGAGGAGGTTCTCGCTGAGTTGTGTGGGTTTTTTGCATGGTGCGTGTGTGTTTGGGGGAGGGGGGTGAGATGGAGTTTTAAATGGAATGGAAAGAAANGCATTAAGGTACTTTCTAGTCTTGAACATGGTTGCCAAAACCACGCTTGAAATGAGAGGGTTGTCTTGGGGTAGTGCAGGTAGCATAATCACAGCATCTTCTCGTCCAGCCCTGGGGTAGGTTAGTATGGATTCACTTAATCCTCACATACAATTATTGTAGTTAAACAGTAATAAAGCTTGAAGCTCTCTGATGGCAAAGACCTGAAGGTCTTTGGGACTTGGCCTGTAGCTAAAGAACCTGCTGTGTCAAAACGAGCAGCAGTGCTGGTGATGCTGATGGTCTGCTTTTCCATTCCTGGAGACCTTCGCAATTAAGCTTAGCTATGAAGATCCTGCAGCTATTGCTTCTTAGTACTCTGGTGCTTAACTGCTGTGTTATCGCTGAGTAATTCTTGTGTGTCTGAAAAGTAGTTGTGTTCGCCATAGATTTTTTTTTTTTAAAAAACAAGGAAAATGGGATTTGAAAGCTGAGCAATACAAACCAGGATGTGACTTCAAAAAGGAGCAAAGTATTCTGGCTGAGGTCTATCTTCCTAGTCATCTTTCTGTAGAGAACAATGTAGAATATTGATGCTGGTACTTCAAGTGTCAGGTGTTTCCAAGTTAACAAGATGAACAAGCAAATAGTGATTTCAGAAACTGTGGAGACTTGGAAAAGCCAAACCTAATATTTTATTTGTTCCATGTTAATCTTTTTCACTAACACTGAAGCATGTCATTCATTTTGAAGACTAATCCCCTGCAAACTCCAGTGTGGTGGTTTTCATAGATGTGGTGGGTTGTATGGATCAGGAAGGCCAAGAGAGACATGTGTATTAGGTTATTTTATAAAAGTTATCGAGAGTCATCGAATAAATCCTGACTGAAAACCAGCCTTCCCAGTTTGGTTTTTAGACCAGCTGCAAAGGTTTGATGTAATGGCTCCACTGAGAACGAGCTGCATGGTCCATGCACGGTAAGGTACCGGTGGCCTCAGTCAGCGGGCTGTCGGAGTCAGGGCAACAGGAGGATCTGCTGGTTAGAGGCAGCGAGGCGCATCTTGCAGGCTTCAGGTGCAGTGGGGCTTCTCTGTGTGGCTCTTCCCGTTAAAGGGCCGCAGCCCGTGTGCCAGCGTCTAAATCGGCGTCTTGTAACGCTGCTGCCATGCCTTGAATGCAATCTGTGAAATGCCTGCAAAAAAGCACATTTCCATTCCTAAGTGGAGAAAGTAAGTGTATGGAAGAAAACAAAAGGCTTTCTTACTGCCTTTTTTTGTTTTGTTTGTTTAAATTTTTTGCAGTCAGAGTGCTGCAGTAACACAACGGGAAGTAAGCATTGCATTTCTTTTCCAGAATGGCTGGATGTTTCTCGAAGTATGGGGGGGAGCAAAAATGCTGGATTAGAGCACCGTGGAGATACTCGGATTTCAAGTGAAATACTCAGAGGCTACGAATTATTAGCAGGAAAAATAGTCACTGTTTTATAGAAGACTAACAAAAACTACTGTGCAATGCAACATTTTGTAGCTGGGAATTGAAAATTTTGCATGTCACCTACTTGGAGTATTTCGAAGTCTGTGAGCCAGGCGAGCCGACGCTGTCTGGGACTCCTTTAGCACGTTTAACAGAGATCCGAAGCGTCGGGTTTCCCACACAGGCTCCCGTGAGCCGTTCCGAGGTGTGCTTGCCTCCTTGGCGTGGCCACGTCGGCACACGTGGAAGAGAGTTCTGTTTCCTGAGCCGTACTGGTATCCTGGAGAACACGGGATTTTCTTGTAAGTGATAACAATGACTCATGTGAGTCTGGCAAGACGGAATTTGGTGGCCAGAGAAAGGAGCCGAGAGATAGGGCAGCGTTTGTTTTACAGCTATATCCTTGGGGAAGAACCGAGAGACTGATAGAGGGGAACATCCCACCTCAGCAAGACGCTGAGAGCGGGGCGATAAAACACGCCGTCAGAGAGAACAGCTAATTGGGACGTTGATAAGGACTAAACCCCAGTGCCCTTTAGGTGAACCGTCCTCGTTATAATACTGAAGACCAGGCCCCCCTCAGAGCACGGGCGGGGATAGCGTAACCGGCTCTTGGCTGCGCCTGACGCAGGTGACTGGCACGGCGGCGCCGCCGGGCCCGCCGGCCGGGAGGGTAAGGAAAAGCGCGGTAAAAGAAGGAAAAAAAATAACTAACGTCGAACGTGACTTGCAGACGCCGCCTGCTGACGTAGCTCCCCGCGCTGGGCGCGCGGCCCCGCCCCGCCGGGCGCGCGTGCGCGGTCGGGGCCGGCTTCAGTTCCGGGGTGACGGCACGTCTCCTTCCGGGGCTTGGCCGGGGCGGCGGGCCGCGGCCGGCGCCATGGTGAGCGCGGGGCGTCCCCGNCAGGCGCTTGGAAGCGGGGGGGGTTCGGCGGGGCCGGGCCGTGAGGCGCCGCCTCAGTAACCACCGTCTGTTCTCTCCCTTTCAGGCTCGGAACGCAGAAAAGGCCATGTAAGTACGGCCGGGACTCCCCCGGGGCCGCCCCGGGGCCCCCCTCTCCCCGAGGCCGGGCCCCCCTCTCCCCGGGGCTGATACCCCTTCAGCGGGCACTTCAGCACAAGCACCGCTTGCTTTGGCCTCAGGGTAGAGAGACCTTCCAGCCCTGCGGGTTCCCGGGGTCAGCCCGTGTTATCTCGCGTTACCCCTGAAGCAGCACCGTGGTGTTGCGCTGTCCCACGTGCCTGAGACTCCGGCAGTACTTGGTTTCCAGGACGTCTGTGCCGTGGCTCACACCGCCAGAGCCACGCTTGCCCAGCGAGACTCGCTGTTCGGCCTTTTTTAAAGCACTAGGATTTTAATAATGCTTTTTGGTACTTAGCTGCATGTGTTATGTTGGTCTGGAGGCGGTGGGAGTGGAAAGGATACTAGGCGTCTGTGCACCGCGTCCCTGGTGGCGTGGAGCTCATGCAGCTGTGCGGTTGGCGCTGTGCTAACCAGTGCCCTGAAGAGCTCCGGCAAGGGCTGGATTAGAAATGTAGTGAAATATGTTCCAATGGCCCGATACGATTTTAGGCAGTTCCCATTTTTGGAACAGAGATGCCAGGCTAGATAGAAATCTGTTAGCATTGGTCCAAGTATAATTCTTCTTGCTTGGAGTGGCTTGGGCTAAACCAGTGCTTTTTAACATGTTTATTTTTGCATTGCCTTTCTTGAGTACTTTTCAAAAAGGTTTGCAGACCACATATTTAGAACTACTAGATTAGAGGCTCTTCAGTATATTTGTCTCATGTTTGTTCTTTTTCCTAAAACACTTCCCAAGCTTGTAACAGTAGCTCAGGGAGCAGCTGAAGAGTTTACAACGATGTAATACCTTGTGAGGTGCCCTTTAGTGGTGATCCCATCCGGTGCTTCTGGGACGCTGGATTGGGTGGTGTGATTTTCATTCTGGAAATGCCTCTTAACAGCAGATGGAGCCTAGATAATTGGCTTAGATGCAGGGTATAGGTATGCTTTTAAAGGTTTTAAATGCGCTCGATTGTTTTGTGCTTTTTAACTTAACTATTAAATATCTAGTAAATAAATAAAACTGTATTAAATGTGGTGTGTGTAGTCTCTGCTCAGTTGTGAGAGGCTCAAAATATTCGGTAATGTTAATAAACTTGATTACTAACTGCTGCTTTCCTTACTGAAGCTTTTTTTTTTCTCTGGAGTCTTTTGTTTGCATTTTGATGTATCCCCTGCTAAGACATGTAAACTTTATGCTTGTGCTTATAACTTGTTGATCTCCTTTTGCTGCTAACATGTAACAGGCTGGCATATGCTAAACAACAAAAAAACCTAGCGGCTTACCAGGTTTTATATTTTCCTAAGAAACTAACCACTGAGGATTTCTAGTGTTGAAGAAATCGCTAGCCAGAAGAGCTAGTCATTGAACATGTTCAAGCTTTTGTTTTCTACAGATTGTAATTAAGTCCATAATAAACATCCAGAGCAAAACTTGTTTCTGTTGGAATGTAGATTTGTAAAAGTAAATCTGCTTCCTTTCTTTTTTTTAGGACAGCCTTGGCAAGATTTCGGCAAGCTCAGCTTGAGGAAGGAAAAGTTAAGGTATGATGTAAAAATACCTAAAGCTTTGTTAGCTCTAGTCAAGAGTGGAATGGAAGCCCTGTACAGAGCTGCATGACAGCTGTCAGGAAGGTCATGTGCCAGGTACAGGTATCCTAAAGGAGTCTGACAGAAATACAGGGGCTGTATTTTACAGTGACATGAAACAGAAATGGTAAATAGAACTTTCTTAACTAAATAACCTGTTTAAAAATTTGTGTATTTGTATGTTTCAGAGGTACGTTGGCTCAGCTGCCGAGAAGAAAGTGCAAATTGAACATAATTTAACTTTTTATGTCATGTTGGTAGACTATGTAATAGTTTAGGGGAAAAAAAGCAAACTACAATAATGCTATAAGTAGAGGCAGCATGCTGGGCAGGAAATGAAATTATTTCTGAGACTGAGGTTATCTCCTTCCATAACTACTTACGCAAATTGATACACATACACTTATTTGTACTGACTATAATCACGTTTGTTTGTATTTCTTCCCAGAAGAGGTAGAGAAATGCTTCTCATAATCTTGTTCATTGGTAATATTCTGACAAAACAGTAACCACGAAACAGAGGGCCTTCAGGATGAGCGTGAACTCGAGGCTCGCATGAGACATAACATTGGCATGTTGTTAACCCAACACATGATAGCTGCGCATCTGTTCATAATTGTCTTCACTGTCATGCAGCTTTTTTATTTGATGGATGTAAGAGTGACAAAAAAATGGACTTAGCAACTTTGTAATTTTAAAAAAGCCCATCACTGTAGTGAGAGAAGTAGTGCCCCTAAACCCACACAGAACCTTAGAGACTGATTCTCAACTATCTGTGGATATTCCTGTATATTTTTCACTGAATCATAACTCAAATTGCAAGATTATTTATGGGAGGTTCAGAGTGTTCTCAATAACTTTCTTTGGACAGGCTTATCATTTTTGATTTTGGGTAACTGATGAAGGAATTCTGGAAACTAACGGAGGTGTCCTGTATTTGCACCTTAAGAAATTATATTTTACAAATGAGCACGAGCAGTATGAAACACTAAAGTGGAAAATAGCAGTTTGGGGAAACTAGTGGAAAAGATTCCATGAACAACAGCCAGAGAGTAAGATGGAATAGAGTTTCCATATATCATGCAAAGGAAGGCTTTTTAATATATAAAAGGTAGAGCTGTGGAAGTACTGTAGGGAAAGGGACGAAATAACTGCACACAGAGTCCTAGAGGTATATTAGACAAAGTATTGGTTTCTGTAAGCAAGTCAAAGGAATGTGAAGAAGGTTGGGGAAAAAGTGTTTTGGATAGCTGGGAGAGTACAAAATAAAAATAATCTTGGAAAACAATTACAGTATTCGGGTAGTAGCAATTGAGAAAGGAAGGCCTAGACTTAATAGCTACTTGGAAAATAGCGGATATTATTTAGATGCTAGTATATTGAAAATGATGTTGTAATTCAGCTGTCTTAAATGGAACATTATTTGTATTGGAGAGGGTTGTGGGGTGATTTGAAAAAACTGGTGACAGATTTTGTTTTGAATAAAGTGGGTTTAAGTAGGTTGTTCTATTCTGATAGTTTGGCAGGGCTGTAAATCCCCATTGTTTTCCACTTAGTAAAAATCGGTGGGAACAGAAGGCACTGGAGCTTGGTAGCATAGTTTGGGATTAATCAAGCAATAACGTTTGCATGAAATGCTGCCAATATATTGGTGCTAGCTTAAAACTTCATGGTGTGTGGCTTTCTGTCAAACAGGAACGAAGACCTTTCCTTGCATCCGAGTGTAATGAATTGCCTAAAGCTGAGAAATGGAGGCGACAGGTAATTGCAAGCAATAGATTTTTTTGATTCAATAGTAGGTAGAACCTCAGCACTTCCTTTCTAGACAGCCTGCTTACAAATTTTTTTTCAGACTTCTTCAGTATGCTGACAGTTACATCACAGAATAATTTAGATTGGAAGATCACATAGTTCACCACGGTGGTTAAAGTAGGGCCTACCACATCAAGTTGCTCAGGGCTATGTCCAACTGAGTTTTGACTGTCTTCAGGGATTTGGATTCCACAGCTTTTTGAGCCCCTGTTCCACAGTGTTTGATTACCTTCTTAATGATTTTTTTCCCCTTGAATTTAATCAGAATTTCCCCCGTTTCAACTTGTGTTTATTGCTATTTGTCCTGTTGTCATGCACCCCTCAAACAGTCTGGCTCTGCCTTCTCCATACCCTCCACAAGGTAGCTGAAGACAGCAAAAAGTTACTCCCTTTTCGTCTTCTCTTAAGGCAGATCAAGCCCAGTTCTTTCTTGGCCTTTCTCTGTACTACATGTGCTTCTGCCCTCATCACATGTACAGCTGTAAAAATGTCTCCTTGTAAGCTTCTGAGGTACCATATTTGTGTCTGAATAAAATCTATGTTGATATTTGAAATTGATAGGCTCAGGTCCATTTTCTAGATCAAAAAGCCAGCTTAGGAGTTAGATCTTTCTAGGGTTGTTTTTAGACTTTTTTTTTTTTTTTAGAAATTCACTTCTGTGTTCTTATTTAACTAGATCATTGGGGAAATTTCCAAGAAAGTGGCACAGATTCAAAATGGTAAGATTTTTCTAATTATGTTTTACTTTTTTGAATCTCCTGTCCTAAGCAGTTACAGTAAAAATCACATTTCATGTGAACTATACTGTTTCGATTGCATAAATTCTGAAGTCTCTCTGGTGCTTCTAGTAAGCTGCCTAATTTATTGCCTTTTCCCTCCTCTAACAGCTGGATTAGGTGAATTCAGAATTCGGGACCTGAATGATGAAATAAACAAACTTTTGAGGGAGAAAGGACACTGGGAATTCAGAATAAAGGAGCTAGGAGGTCCTGATTATGCTGTAAGTATAGATTATTCTGTACTACATGGTGGTTCTGCTTACAAGTAAAGTGGCTAATGAGAAAAACCTGTGCAACATTTAGTTAACCACATATTTCTTGGCCAGCATTTATTGGAGAGGAACTTATTTAGCCCCTAAAAATGTTAGGTTGAGTTAGAAGAAATATTTGTTTCCACGGTGAGCAAATCAGACTTTTCATCTGGAACACCGGTTTAAGGGGTCTTGCCTTCCTGTGAAGGGTTTGCAGCAGTGGTCTGATTTTTACCCATCAGTAGGTGGTGTTTTTCCATATCAGTCTGTAGAAGGGTGTTCACTTGGCTCACGTAGTTACTGCTGAAAATGAAATGATGACACTAGCTCTTACGTTCCAAAACATGAAAAGTATGCTTATTGTCAGATTTAGTAGTGTTTGTTTACCTGATACCTGAATGTACTAGTGCAGAGAATAAGGCAGGTTTAGATTTTTATGTGAAGGCTAATCTGGTGTGGGCACACTGTGGTTTGCATGGTCATTTTAAATGTGTGATTTATAGTAAAGGTAGAGAACCTGTATAAAAATGAGCTATGAGGGCATTTTACTCGTGGGGTAGTTTGAACTGGTGTAGCACATCTCCTTTCTCAATCCTCTAATCTGTTAAGATGCCCAGGAAAACAGGAAATACAAGATGCAAGAGGAATAAAATTTTAAACAATGAACTCTGTCTGTTTTCCAGCGGATTGGACCAAAAATGTTAGATCATGAAGGGAAAGAAGTTCCAGGAAACAGAGGTTACAAATATTTTGGAGCTGCAAAGGATTTACCAGGAGTTAGAGAACTGTTTGAAAAGGAACGTAAGTAAATAGCAACGTAGTGTATCTTGACTAAAATGTCTGCTGTAGTACATGGAGAATGCTAGTAACAGCATATTCTGGCCTATGTCTTAGATCAGCTAAGTGAAATGCTGAACACAAGTAATTAATTAAATACTATTTCTTTGGGCAAAGAACACTTTTGCCTGTTTGCAGTTAAAGAAATGTAGAAAAGAGTAAAGTCTTTTCTTCTGGAAGATCCAAATGGTAAGGACTGGTGTTCTGTAGAAACTTTCCAGCATAACGGGTTAACTTTATTGATAAGTTCTAAATAGTACTCTGAGTTTAAAATTTAAAACAAAAAAAGGAAATTGGCTTGAACATAATTTCAGAAGCAGGAATCAGCTTTCATAATAGGAAAAACTAGATGTAGGTGGATCAAACTTTATATATTGATTTGTCTTAGAATGAGTGGGAATTACTTGGACCTCAAAAGTGAGGCAGGCCTACTGAATCAGCTCTTTCTTTCTTGTCGTCTGCAAAGAAAAATTCATGGGAAGTACTGCTTGATCTGGGGGAGTTTGGGACAGTTTTTTAGTTCCTTTCATATAGTAGTTTTTCTCACTACTGGGACTCCAGTACAGAGAGAAAAACAACCGCATGCATGATAGTGTGAAGTTGCCACAGGGTGGGAACTGTGCAATATGAAGCATTGGGTCATGTGTTCCAACTGTTTTGTGCAGGCCAGAGTCAAATACCAGTACTCCTGGTATTGACAGCAGTTCAGATCTTGCACTGGTTATTAGATTAAGCGAGGTAGGTATAGTTGCTGTGACGCTGATAGCTTGCTGTGCGTTCCAGTTCCTATCAGGATGGACCTGGGTAAATGACAGTTGTGTGTTCTTTCAGCCCTCCCACCACCTCGGAAAACTCGAGCTGAGCTTATGAAAGCCATTGATGCAGAATACTATGGCTACAGGGATGAAGATGATGGTATTCTGGAGCCACTGGAACAAGAACATGAAAAGAAAGGTATGTGAGATTCAAAACCTGCATAAATCAGTCCAAGAAGGGGTGATGATGGACTCGGGAGTTAAGATACCTTTTTTTTTTCCCCCCCCTGTGAGTGTTGTCTCTCTTGTTGTCCCTCCTTTGTGAAAACTGACCGTACCATCTGTTTCCTGTCTCACCTAACTATTTATCCATAAACAGCTGTTTAGTTTTCTTGGAGATAAGAGGGGACCTTCTGGAAACCCTGAAGTCTAGGTGGCCTATGCTAATTTATCCACATGCCATCTATCTTGGAACTTCAACACATTTGTGAATCTTTTTTCCTTTGAAACCCATACTTTCTCAATTTATCCATGTGTCTGCTCACTCAGTTCTCTAGTGTTGTTTCTACTGACTTGTCCGGTAAAGGCATCAGGATTATGAGTCTAATTCCTGAAACCTTCTTTAAAATTTAGCACTGTGTGCCATCTTGCGGTATTTGTGTAGCTTTAAGCAAGAGGCCACCTACCACCTCTAAGAGCCTAGGTGTTTTCTAAATAGTTCTTTCAGTGCTTCTGGTGAAACGTGGTCTGATCCTGGCAATTTGTTGCTGTTTGCATTGTGTATTTGTTTTATACTATCTTCTTCTGAAGCTTCAACTGCCGGCACGTCCTCCGTGCTCTGAGGGAAATGTCCTGGTATAGGATCCGTTGACAGGCTTTTCCATGGAACACAGCAGATAAAACAATCAGTTTTTGCTTGAATGGTGCTTCTTTTTGATTACAGGTATCTCTGGAATTAGAGAGAGAAACGTTAAATGAAACTGCAGGAAGTGACTTGTTAAGTGATTATAAGTTGTTGAGCTTGTAACTTGTAACTGAGCTTGTAACTTAGTGTCTCTTGGTCTGGTCATCCGCTTGTATGTATCCCATCTCCATGTGTGAGATCTTTAGAGTATTGTGTATTAGAGATCGTGCCTTGTCGGTTAGATTATAGGACAGGGAGGAAGAGGAGGATAAAGGAAATATTTCACTTATCTGTGTCCTGCACCATAGCTCGGAGCCTTAAACCAAGTGAACAGTGGCTGGCTGGCAGACAACTGATAGCATAAGAAGGGGAGTTGTGTGGTCCAGCACTCACAGGATCACAGAATGGCAGGGGTTGGAAGGGACCTCCGGAGATCCCCTCGTCCAGCCCCTCTGCGTGAGCAGCACACCTAGAGCAGGGGGCACAGGACTGCATCCAGGCAGGGTGTGAATGTCTCCAGGGAAGGAGACTCCACAGCCTCTCTGGGCAGCCTGGGCCGCTGCTCTGGCGCCCGCACAGGAAAGAGGGTGCTCCCTGAAAGGTATCACACTCTGTGTTCGTCTTGTACACCTTGCGAATTGCAGATGGGAGAAGTAGCTCATCTGGATTCATATGGTTATTTAAGAAAATTATCATCTTTGGTGCCACTTGAAAGAACAAGGCTAGAGATGCTGACAGAACCAGTTAAGTCTACTATTAATGGACAATAACGAAGATTCTCTTAGGGTCACATGTTGTAGTTTTTACCTTTTTTTCAGAAGAATAAAATAGTTGTGAAGCAAAGTATTGAAAAAGCTTCTTAGTTTGGGGTACCTTTTCTGTTACAAAACTGCATAAAAATGCAACTCTGTGCCACTAGTTAGTTAGACTTTTGCCTTTTCAGGAAGAGTATTTTAATCTTTGAGAGCTAGGGGAAATGGCTGCTGCCTTCCATAGGTGTAGGCATTTCATACTGCCTAGTTGCACTGATCTTGCAGCTCCCTAGGATTTATATGTACTGGTGATGTCACTGATTAAGCTTCTTGTTTGAGCGGTTTTACAAGCACATTGCTGTATAGTAGAGATACAGCAGCCTGACAGCTCCTAAGTAGCAGCGAGTTACAGAATTGGAATCATGCTACAAAATCAGAGAAATACACATGAGATAAAAAGGAAGAGACTTATGTGGGTGGTTACTCTAAGGAGCGTAATCATGTTTAATTACACAGTGATCACATTCCTATAGCCGTTGACATGCTATAGAGCTATGAACCACTTAGCCTGGTCCTGTGACTCCCTGTTACTCAGTTTAGAAAGTAGGTCGATATTTATCCATGCCATTTAGAGTCTAAAATACACCCAAATTAAGGCATTAGCAAGTACCACACTTTCACAATGCTAGCATTGGGTTTTGCTCAGACTGCATTGATCTATTTTGTTAGATACTACATGAAAGTTCTACAGTAAGTGTGTGTTACTGATGTAGAGGATTTAAGCAAGAAGTTCAAGTCTGTTGGAAAAGCTTTGGAAATAGGAGACAAATCAAGGGAGCTCTAACTTCAGTTGCTGCAGAACTGCTGCCAAAGAAACTGGGGCTTCAGCTGGCCCACGCTGCTTTAACTTGCTCTCAGATACACTTGCCATTTTCCTTTGCTAACCAGTTATAGCAGAAGCAGTGGAAAAATGGAAAATGGAGAGAGAAGCACGACTTGCAAGAGGGGAAGAGGAGGAGGAGGAGGAAGTAAATATCTATGCTGTCAACGATGATGATGTAAGTGATGGCTAAGGTGATGTGACATTTCATGTGTCTTCTTTCTGCCTTCTTGGAAGTAGAGTTATTTTGCTGAGAATCTGTCCGCTGCTGTGTTATGCCCTTCTCTCTGCTTAACTTACACAATTGTCCCTGTTTAGTAAAAATCGGCATGCTAGTAGAAATGAGCACGCCTGGCTCCAAGTTTAGAGAGCAACGAAAGCTGGCAGCTGGGGAAGACTTCTTACTCAAGTGAGAAACAACTAACTGCTGAGACCTTGCAATTTAACTGCCACTGCCTGGAATGCTGGTATTTGTAAGGTAGTGTGTTGTTAACACTGATCGGCCTTGCTTCAAAGTACAATCTACATCAGTAACAGCACAAGTAGTTTTATGTACAGTATGATTTCACACTGTCAATGTGTAGCAAAACCAAGGGCTGCCAGGGTCCTGTTTATGGTTGAATCCTGATACAGCAAGGCTTTGCCGCTGCTGCGGTCATTGGTGTGAGTGACATGGCTCTTGCTGCTTTATTCTCCCTGCTCCCAGTGCCAGTAAGGGAAGTGAGGGACGTTGCCTGTGCTCTTAGAGACCTGTAAAAGGTGTACTGGAAACAAGTCCTTATTTTGCAGCCCATACCTAAGTGGGTTTATCACAAGAATAAAAAGGAGATAGTCCTTAAGGTAAAACTGGTGGTTCCTTCAGTACCCTGTTTTATTTGTATTATCTCATGATTCTTAAGCTGAGCTCTCAGGAATGAGAAAGAAGCAGTACAGAGCTGTACAGGGAAGTGGTACGTGTATTTTTAAGGTTTGTTGGTTAGCTAGCTCCTCTTTTATTTATAGCTTTGCTATGGCAGCCAGAGAGATATGGAAGAGGAGGGAATATAGCTTTACATTCGTGCTTATGCCACAGCAGAGGAAAAGCCATATGAAGAGCGAGAGCAACAATCCTGAAGGTGTCAAGGAGCAGGATCTGAACATGATGCTTGTTACCTTCCTTTGTCATTTGGTCCGATTCATCTAGTTCTTGTGTTTGTAGCATCGATCGTTTTCTATCTGGTTCCCTCTGGCAGAGCAAGTAAAAAAGGTGTTTGTGAGAGCCCTTTAAAAAGTGAACTTGATGTGGCTTTTTTTTTTTCTTCTCAGTCTGAGGAGGAAGGTGGCAAGGAAAAAGAAGGTGAAGAAGGCCAACAGAAATTCATTGCACATGTTCCAGTACCATCTCAACAGGAGGTAAGACATAAGAAAACTAAGTTGCAGAATTGCACTCTGGCTTTTGCAAGATAGAGATCTTAACTTGTGCCAGGTCATCAGTAAACATGTCCTTGATTTGTTGTTTTTGTGACTTGACTCTGCAGCTGCTTAATCCCCTTGCAAATGCTGTGGAACTGTCTGGCATTATGGTACCATTGCTATACCCCTTTTCATCTGAGAATTTCAAAACCCTTCATAAGTATTACATAAATTGGAAAGTGTTGTGGTGTTACGATCAAGATAACCCTGGTTGCCCTCTATATCTTTACTGTGCTTTTCTGTTGACGGGCTAATTTATTTTTAAAATTAATGGGATGATTTCTGAATTGCTGTCAAAATTTTTCCAAAATTTTTTGGTGGCATGACCTTAAATTGACTATTACATTTTGAAACTGCTCTAGGGTGTATATTGCCTTAACTTTGACAGGTTGTTTGAAATAGAACTCGGGCAAGAGGTTCTGGAGTTACGTATCTTTCGGTAGGCATGCCTTTACATCACACAGATAGCGTGTGGCAGTTTGTCCCCTGCTGTCATCTTGTCAGATAACAATGCTTTATTCTGCTGTGAAGTCATGATCCTGCACATTCAACAAAATATGCATGTAACGGCTTGTCAAAACCACAGAAAACCACAGGAATCAAATCAAAACCGCAGGAGAGAAATAATGATTAAAAACGTTGCTCTCTGGCCGATGAAGCTCTTAATGAAGAGAGCATAATTGAGAGTCAAAACTGGCTTCCTAATAAGTAAGCACTGATTTACATAGAAATATCTTCTAATTAGACAGTAGTTAGTGTAATCTTTTCTCTTTTTTAGTGGCAAATCACTCCGTACCTTATGCTATGGGATTATGCCTTCTAGATTTTAAAATAGAAAAAGCTAAGGTTCAGAACATTTATTTTTGAGAGATACCATGTGTGATTTGAACAAATACAAAATCATTACTGAGATTAAAACAAGTCTTGCAGGTTGCTATTAGTAGATCTTTAAAGTACGTGCTTGTTAAAGAATCGGGTATTGCTGGCACTTCCAGCCAAAACTTAGGTGAGAGGTTTATAGCCGTTGCTAATGTGAAAGGCACACTTGCTAAATCTTATTTCAGGGGGAGGACTAGCGTGGCATAACTCCACTTGTCTGCATTTGTTAAAGCTATATCGGAGACAATTGTTTGAAACAAAATTCAAGTGACTATACTGAGAGTAAAATAAAATTGCAGCTAACGTCCTAATTAAAAAGGGTAGGAGCAGAGATCTGAAATGGAGGCATTTCTTATTGCTTCTTTTGACTTCCATAAGCTTTAGCTGAGTATTAAAAAAAATATACTCCTGACTCATCTTAACTCAACTAGTTCTGTGCTAGTACACACCTAACTTTCACATTCTGTGGCCTGTGTTTTTCTTCCTCCTGTTTTAATAGCTAAGCATGCCAGGTTTCAGCGTCTCAGTTAAGCTGAATGTCATCCTATTTTTTTATTTGCAGATTGAGGAAGCTCTTGTACGGAGAAAGAAGATGGAGCTTCTTCAGAAGTATGCCAGTGAAACCCTTATGGCACAGAGTGAAGAAGCAAAAACACTTTTAGGATTGTAACGTTGCACCAGTATGTCGTGGGTTTTATATAATCCCCCTTAAAGCAACAGGTTCATATATTCTGGTAGCAATCACTTAGCTCTGAAAGTCGCTTTGGATGTTAAGAGTAAACTGATGAAGTTACAGTGTATTCTGTAGAAAGAAAACCATCATTTTGGTTCATCCACTGAGATGCCTTGCATTTCAGTGCTGAGAAGGCTTAAGCCTAGGTTAACTTGTCTCTACATCTTCAGCAACTGCCTTCAATCCTTTCACTTTGTAAAAGGGTCTCTGCAGGTGTGCCTTCTACAGACGGAACCACAAACCCAGTGACTCCTTAAATCCTGAAGGAAATTGTCTGCTGTACCCTGTCTGTAAGCATGCACATCTTTCTCATGTTCGTTTTTGCTGACCTGAGTCAGAACTATTATGCCTGGTTAGTTTACCAGAATAGCCTAAAACCTGTTTAGAGATACTTTGATGGCAGATCTTACAAGTGACTTTGAAGTTGGTTTGGTTCTCTGTATAACACGTGCAGTATGTCTGCAAACCATTACCCTTTTTGTGGTTTGTAACTGTGCCTTGGGCAAATTGCTTAAATGCTGGATATTTCAGCAATTCTTGTACATACTTCCAATTTTGCAATACCTTGTTCAAATACTTTTACTAAAACTTATTTATAACCTGACGTCTTCTTTCACTCTAGCTCAAGGGATGGGATTGTGTTGTTTCCCTGATTGTAGTCAAAGAATAGGATCACAAATAGCCATCTATGCAGGGATTTGAAGCTGTGCGTCCCCTGCTGCTCTTGGCTTGTGTATCCTGTGACAAGAGGCAGATTACAGCCAAGCCTGTTCGCTAGTTGCCTGTAAGGCTCTATTGTTATACAGGTCTGAATGAATGAAATCTTAAATTGGCCATCTGCAGCCATGGAGTAGAAGTGGTATCTAAGGAATATAGTATTTAACAACCAAGTAACCATGTCTGTGACTGTTTCTAGATGCTTTTAGTGTTCAGCTCTGTCTATTGTAAATACTCCATTCCAGAACAATCAAAGCTCTAAATTAGAGGTAGGCTTTGTCTTGCTTGATGTAAATGATTAAACAAAAAAAGCCTTGAAAAAGTGGGAAGCATAGCTGCAAAATTCAAATCTTAAAAAAAAAAAATCAAACTCAAGGGTCGATAGTGAGCAGACAACTAACATTACAAACACATTCTTCTCTTCCTGTTACAGCATAGCATTTTCTGCTTTGTAATAAATCAGCAAAGGAGTATGTTTAATCACCCGTAATAATTTGTGTGCACTGAGTTGCAAGCACCTATCCAAAGTTGGTTTTAGTTTTTTGCTGCTGTCCCTTGAGTGTTTTCTCTTCTTGGGTTTAGAGAAGGTGATGTGCTTTTATCCACACGCTGTTTGTATCACTGTAAAAGACAAAATGGTTTCCCAAGAGTTCCTTCCCTGAAACCTCTGAAAAGAATGAAACATAGGCTCCTTTCATGTTGGATGTGCTAACAGGTTTATGGTCTAGCAGTACCGCATCAGACTAGTGTACTTCACCTATGGAAGAGATTAGTATGTGAAGGATAAAGGCTTTGTTGCCTGGTACTAAGCCACTGACCAAGTTCCTGGAGCTTAATAAATTGGCAAGCCATCTATTAGGTCCTTAGCACACTTCAGGAGTGTTGGTCACCAAACCATGGTATGACCAGGGCAGGGGGGGGACATGACACAAACAGAAAAAAGTAGAGCAGCCAAATGGGCTTGTCAGAAAGGCGTTTAGAGTTAGTGCCGTGTTGTGAACAGCCAAGCATGCATCTGCTAGACTGTACGCTTTTTCTTTTTTTCAGTACAACTACTGTTCGTCTTCTAGGGGAACAGTGCTTGGAAGAATGCCAGCCTTGCTGTAGATTTGCTAAACTATATGCTGGAGATAACCAAACTAGATACAGTGGTGGGAAACCGAACAACCAAAAACTGCTGAACAGTTTTTATGGCCTGATACAGCCTGGGAGTTTGATAATACTCAGGGTTGGTCCCTTCTGTCACTATACGAACGTATAACATAGAAGACAGAAGGGTAAAGACAGATCAGGGGCAGAGTAATAATGACAGAAGGCATAAGAATAGAATAAATAGAAAGAATGAGAGAAAATTGAGATGGGATAGTAATTGTATTTAGGTTCAGAGGAGTAGCTACCAGCCCCAAGCCAGACCAGTATAATGAGGTAGGGAAGTCTTTAAGGCAGTGCTTGTCTCTGCTGACCAACACAGAAATGGAATAAATGTACAAAAATGCAATATGGGACTGTGCAATGCAAACTGTGGCTGCTGCTTGAACCCACTGTACTAAATATTCACTCTCTAGCTCTGAGTACTAAGCGTTTTTGAGCTGAATGCTCCTTTTGGCTGCATCTGAGCCAACAAATTGTGGAGTAATTGTTTGTCAGCTGTGGCCTATGGCAAAATGCCTGTGTTCTACTGGCTGTACAGGCTGTTAAACTGCTGGGGGAGTTGGGGCTGCGAAGCTTCTGTAGCCAAAGCCAGGCAACTGATCTTATACTTTGTCCTAGAAAATGAAATGGTGCATAGGCTTTGCATTAATTCTGAGTGTGCAGCTGCACTTAGACATACGTGTGGTGTTGGGCTTATTGCTCGTACCATCTGTAGAACGCCTCAGCCTTGAACATGTCTAGGTTATAATATAAATGTCATTTTATATGTGCTAATATATGTAGCTTGTTCTCTTGTCTGCCTGTACTAGGCATGTTCCTGGCTTTGAGGGGATAACCTCCAAAACTGTTCTGGTCTCTGCATTAGTTTTGGCTTGCTTTTGTGTTTTAGAAATGCATTCGGTCCCGTTTCATTTAATGCCAACCACATAAGTGGTGCAGATTGAATGATGCCTGCCTTAATCTTTGTCTCAGTGCGTGCAATGCAATCACTGGAGGATCAGTTTCTCACTGGAGTCTGAGAGAGGGTGGTGAGCAATATTTTTGAGGGAGTACTATGCAATAAGTGGATTTACCTAATCTGTATGAGCAGATGAGCAAGATAAACAGAGATAGCTTTGCAGAGTATCAATTAACTAATGATGTTTCGTACTACTTTTCTCACTTTCAAGTCTAGTTGCTGGGAAATGTCTTTGCAATTACAGATCCCACATCTAAGGTACCACAGTGTGTATATATGTGATGTGCTTTATTCTAAAAAGCATTGATTCCTGAAGAACCAGAAAGAATGTCTGGTTGTTACTGAAGAAAAAAATGAGTTATTTCCTTGGTAGAACTCTTGTGCTACTCCCTTTTCCTTTGCTGCTAGGGTGGTACCGCCTCTTGCTGAGTTTGAGGAGGGTCAGGCAGCTGAGCTCTCCAGATGGCTCTTGGGCTTCCTGCCTGCTTGGAGCCGATGTCCTGGCTGCTCTGCAAATGTATGGTGGCCCAAACCCTGGGTGCGCCCCTGCCAGCAGAACATGCTCTGGGTTTTGTGCTGCCCGCCTGCTCACTCCACAGCTGAAATGTTTGCTGTGCAAGGGGGGGAGGTTTGGTTCTGCTGTTGCTCAGTGAGGTAGCGCTTGAGGTCTCTTCTCCCAAGTCATTAGCGATGGGACAAGAGGAGATGGCCTCAAGCTGCGTCAGGGGAGGTTTAGCTTGGATATGAGGAAAAATGCCTTCACTGACAGAGCTGTCAGGCAGTGGAACGGGCTGCCGAGAGCGGTGGGGGGTCACCGTCCCCGCGGCGTTCAAGCTGTGCAGACGCGGCCCTTGGGGACATGGTTTAGGGGCCTGGGGTGGTGGGCTGGCGGAGACTCCTGAGAGCTCCGTGAGGCCTTTTCCCGCC